>JADLZL010007815.1:0-24883 GCA_015844335.1 Chrysopogon serrulatus | reverse complement strand
AAGGTAGCGCTTTGTTTCCGTTTGCGTGGCCCGCTCCTCGACCCGAAATAGGAAGTGTGCTCGTTGACTTCCTCCGCGCAAACGTCGACATCTTTGCGTGGAGCCCCTCGGACATACCGGGCATTCCGAGGAAGTCGTAACACTCCTTTATATTTTATCGGTAGGGTCAAACGGTAGAAGCAGTGTCTGCGCCCGATTTGTGAGCGCGGGGCATTAGCGAGGTGAACAAGCTTTGGCGGCCAGGTTCATCAAGGAGGTGTTCACCCTGAGTGGTTATCTAACCCTGTACTGGTTAGGAAAAGAGCGGGAAATGGAGGATGTGTAGTGCATTAATCTAAATAAAGCGTAAAGGAGAAGTCCGCTTTTCCCTTACCACGTATCGATCAGATAGTCGACTCCACACTTCGGGGTGTGAGCTCTTATCCTTCCTGACGCCTATTCCGGCTACCACCAAATCAAGATGAAGGGAGTCCGACCAGCTCGCGACTTCCTTCATCACCCACCTTCGGTATGTCTTTGCTCACTAACGATGCCGCCCCCGGGCTTAAAGGCAGCCCAGGGCCGCGTATCAGCCGGTGCATGCTTTGGGCGTTTTTTCGGAGACCACATCGGGGTGAAACCGTACCAAAGCCTACGTCGGCGACATGCGTGGTCAAGACCAAAAGGCAGGTAACCTCATCTACCTTGAGGGGTTGCATTTGATGTCTCCAAGGCCAAAAGCGTCAAGCTCAACCCGAAAGTCGTCTTCGGGGTCCCCGAGCATGCTCCTCGGGTTCATCGTCTCAAGCGGCGGCATCGGGCCCAACCCGGAGAAGGTAACTGCGGTTAACGAGCATGGGGCCGATCGGGGGACACGAGAAAGGGTGTCACGGCGAGTCATAGGCTATCGGGCGTCTCAACCCGCTTTATACGGCTCGGCGAGAAGGGCTGCCCCACTCTATAACCTCCCTAAGAAAGTCCGGGCGCTTCTCACGGACCTCGAGGCCCGGGAGGCCCTCGACAAGCTCAAAAGCGCCCTCACCGAGGGGCCCCGATCCTCGTCCCGCCAGCCGGGGGCCCCTCCTCCCCGTACGTTGTCGCGACAAGCAGTAGTCCGGTCGCGCCATCGTCATCGGCGGGGAGGAGGGCCACACCGCCTGGGCCCGGAGGGCCGATTTACTTCATCGGCGTGGTGTTGTCCGAGACCAAGATCCGCTACCCGCAAATCAAAAACTGCTCTACGCGGTGGTCGACCGGCCTGCTCGGCAGCTAATTGCGGCGCTCACCCCGTGGCGGTGGTCTCCTCCTTCCCGTTGGGGGAGATCCTCCAAAATCAGGGAAGTCTCGGGGCGGGTCGCCAAGTGGTCCGTTGAGCTCATGGGGAACCTCCCTATGCGCCAAGGAAGGCTATAAAGTCTCAAGTCTTGGGCGACTTCATCGCCGAGTGGACCGATACTCGATTCTGCCGCCCGGCTCCGAGGTGGAGTGCTGGTTGATGTACTTGACGGGTCCTCGATGAAGGCTGGGCAGCATTTGGTCTCCTCTTTGTCTCCCCCCTCGGGGTTTGCACATCCGACAATGCATTGCCTCCACTTCCCAGCGTCAAACAACATGGCGCAGTACGAGGGGGCCTACTCACGCGGGTTGAAGATCGCCATCCCGAACTTCGGCATCAAGCGCCTTGATGTCAGGGGAACTCGCATCTTGTCATCGACCCGGTCATGAAGGACTCAAGTCGCCACGACCCCAAGATGGGCGATATGCTAAGGCGGTGCCGGCATACGAAGACAAGTTCGAGGGCCTTGAGCTCAACCATGTCGTCCCCGGTACAACGAGGCCTGCCGACCAACTCGCTAAGATTGTCACTGAAGAGCCCCTGGTTCCCCCCGATGTTTCACAAAGGACCTCACGGCTCCCTCCATCACACTCGGCAAGCCGGGAGGAGGCCACGGAGAATCACTCGACCCCCTGCTGGGCCTGGGGGATGTCCAAGGTCCCCTCTACAACCGAGGCCCCTCGAACTCCGAGGCGTCCTCGGCGTCAAACCAAGGTCATAGAGATCGGCGGGGGAGGGATCGGGAACCGACCCCAAGCCGGGCCCCGAGAAAGCCATACCTCGATTGGATCGCTGGAACCCCTCCCCGAGGACTTCAATCAGCCAGACGCATCAAGAGAAGGGCAAGTCCTTCGTTCGTCATCGAGGACGACCTCTACAAAGCCGAGCCCCTCAGGTCCTGCGATGGCAACGTCACGGTCGAGGATGGCCTTGCCCTGGTTCGCAAAATCCCTGCCGGGGGTGTGTGGCCACCACGCCGGCTCCCCTCCCCTCGTCGGCGGCGCTTTCGGCGCGGGGATTCCTCGGGTTAAATCATGGTCATGCGACGCCACCGGGGTAGTGCTTTTGCCCTGCGGGGTGCAGTACTACGCTCGTCAAGACGCACCCTACCGGCTCAGGCACTCCAGACCATCCCGATCACATGGCCCTTCGCCGTGTGGGGTTTGGACTTAGTAGGACCTCTCCAAAGCGCGCCGGGGGGCTTCACCCATTTGCTTGTCGCCATGACAAGTTCTCAAAGAATGGATCGGAGGGCGCGCCCCGCGTCACCAACATTCGATCCGAGCAGGCGGTGCTCTTCTTCACCGACATCATCCACCCGCTTTGGAGTCCCGAACTCTATCATCACCGACCACGGCACCCCGTTCACGAGGCGAGTTTTAAAAAACGCGACAACCACCGGATACGCATTATGCGGTCCTCCGATTGCCCCCCACAAACAAACAGACGGGCAGGAATCCCAACGCCAGATGATACTGCAAGGGCTCAAGCCTCGGATCTTCAACAAGCTCGACAAGTTCGGCAAAAAGGTGGCTCGAGGCTCCCCCCGGTCCTCGGGAGCCTCGGGCGACGACAACGAGCCGAGCCACGCGGGTTCACGCCTTTCTTCTGGTATATGGCTCCGAGGCCGTCCTCCCCACCGACTTGGAATTTGGCTCTCCGAGGCTCAAGTCCTATGAGGAAAGGCGCAACCGGTGGGCTCCTGGGAGAACTCGCTGGATATGCTTGGCCTTGAGGCGGGGGGGCGCCCTCTACTTCAAGCAAGATACCGGCGGTCCCTCCGACGCTACCACGACCGGCCCGAGGTCCGAGCCGAGACCTCAAGGAAAGCGCGATCACGGTGCTCCGTCTCGCCAAGACAACGGGGGCGCCACAAGCTCACGCCGCCTTGGGAAGGACCCTTCATCGTCGCCCGAAGTCCTCAAGCCGGACGCATTACAAGCTCGCCAATGAGGACGGAGAAGTCCTCAACAACAGCTTGAACATTCAAATGCTACATTAAACCTACCCTTAAGTTTCCAAGCTCTCACTCATAGTTGTACTCCATGTTTCTCAAAAAGGAGAATGAAAAACACTTTTTACAATTTTACTTGCAAATAAGAAACATGTCCGAGGCCCTCGAAATTGAGGGACCTCAACTACACTTATCTCAGCCTCGAGGCACAGCGAGACTCGGTTTTGACCCATCAAGCCGAGCCCCCTCAAGGGAGCCAAGGGACTCCCTCCTGAAAGGCACTCTGCAGGCGCACTTTTTTGTTAGTCGTTTTTTGAACATTTTCGTTTTACAAATCTCGAGCGCTTGGAAAAGGGTAACGGAGGATTACTCAAAACCTAAAATTGGTTGAGCTACTGAGTTGCTTACGCCCATGCGCTACGACACTCCTACTCACTGCCATGGGACGAGGAACCTCATGCTTTGAGGAAGGGCTGCTCCAAACGTCAGGGCGGGGGAAAGCCACGGGCCACCCTGCCCCGGTGCTAGGGTGCCTCCGCTAACCACCTTTGACTAAGGACTCTGTGTCCCGCGGGGGCCCCTAATCTAAAATACGAAGCGAATCAAAGGCACTAAAAGCAAAGCGAGAAACGAAGAAAACAAATCATAAGGCCTAAATCGGCCATGGTACTTGTCAGCAACCGCATAACAAAAAGCTAATCAAGTTTTTTTTACATGTGGTGGCCGCGGCCCAACATGCGACTCTTCAGCGGGGGGCGCCCGACCCTCTCCTCCCCGGTTGGCGGCATCCATGGCGTCGGGCGCCAGCGTCGCTCCTAAGAATAAGTTAGGGAAGATCGCCCGTGCGGAAGTGCCCGACCCGTAGCGATCGTGGCCCCTTCGGCCCTGGGCGCCGTCGAACACCTCCCTCTCGCGACCCTCCTCGTCCTCGGCTGACGGCGAGGCCCCTCAGAAACTTTGGGGAGGTCGAGGTCATAGTGGAGAGGGTCATCGCCAAGGTGTGCGACACGCACGGCCCCAAGGCCGGACTGAAGGGGAAGGCGGCGTGGGCCCAGCGGCTTCCACCTCGCTCAGGCAACGCCTCCCGGAGAGGCAACCCGATGAATAGCACGGCGGACTCGCCGGCCCTGCGACGCCAGCCTGCAAAAGCGGCTCCGACCTTCTCCTTGAGGGCCTCGCAGGCTTCGCCTGCGCCGGAAGTAGGCCGTCTGCAGCCTGCCAAGGTCCGCCGCTTGCCGGATGACTTCCTCCTCGGCTCTGCATCCGCGGGAGTCGGCCTTGGGCTGGAATGCAAGGATGCGGCGCCCCGGCTACAAAGACTTACCTTCCGTCCGGCTTTCACCTCCTCAGCCGGGCGCGCTTTTTAGTCGATGGCCTCATTCGGCGCTTGCCCAAGCTCGGCCCGCACCATGGTGGCGTCGTCGACAAAAAGTCAGTGATCGGTGTCCATATTCACTGGGTTCTCTGTCCAAGGTCCCGATGGTGCGGAGGGCTCCCAAGAAGCGCCGTCCTCACTCGCCTCCCTTCTCGGCGCGGGCTTGTCGAGCTCCTCGTTCGGCGACCAGCTCGATTGCGTAGCGGTGGTTTTTGCCCCTCTGTCGTTGGAGATGGAGCGCCTCGTCGAGGCCGGGACCTGAACCTGGGCTTCTCGATTTCTCCCCGGCGCCACCGCCCGTGTCCTACAACGGGGCCAACGGATTAGGCCGCCTTTGGGCGCTCATGCCAAGGTGTGGCTTCGACCACAAATGTTTGTATTACCTTCAACGGTCGGGAGGTCCCGGAGAAGATCGGCGAGAGCGCACCAAGCAGGTTTTTGGCCGACTTCATGTACTTATCCGCTGCTCCCACCGGTCGACTCCAAAGGCGTCGTCCGGCCACGTGATCGGCGGTCCCTCCGGGTCCCCGGCGGTCCCGCCGCATAATACGCTGGGCGGCACGTTCTGGCGGAGGACCCCTCGGCGGCGCCCAGGGTCGACGACCCCATACGATTGCCGCCGAGGAGGTAGCATCCACTACGACCACCTCTTTCCCCCCCGGGGCGGCCTCCCTTCCGAGGAGGGGATCTCCACCACCTCATGCGTCGAGGCGGGCCGGCCGGGGGCGAACGGGCGCCGCTCCTCCATGACCATGTCGCCCGGTGGCCATCAGGCGGGCGCCGTCACGGCTTCGCGGACAAGGCGCCGTCCACGGCCTCCACAGCAGCCGCCAAGGCCTCCGCACGGGCGCTTGCGCCCCCTCTCCGTCACGGGCGGAGGGTGGCTCCATGGCCGAGGGCCTCGATCACCGCTTCCTCTCGGTCACCCGCCCGCCACCACCCTGGGGGGGGCAAGCGCCCGCCCGTCGCCTGTAGCCTCAGCCTGCTTGCGCTGAGCAAGCGGCCGGGCCGGGGTCAGTTTTGTGCTTTTTGTTTGCGTAGCAAGAAGAGTGAGTCTTCGAAAAGAAAAGAGAAAATAAAGAAGAGCGGCGGAAGACTAAAAGGACAGACACCTACTCCGCGACCGGCGGCTTGAAACGACCGGCTCAATCGGGCCATGCTCGGGCTCGGACACGAGGTGTCCTCGGCCCGCGACTCGAGGTCACAGGCACAGGACACAGCCCGCCCGGCGTCGCCGCCTCTTCGGCGAGGCCTGCGCCTCACCCTCAGCGGTCCTCCCCGCCGCCTCAGGCCGTTCGAGGGGCGGGACCGAGTCGCCTCCGGCCAGGGGCCTGGCGGCATGGGATGACTTCGGGGAGAGGCCTCGCTCCTCCCAGAGGCGGAGTCAGGTCTCCCGGCCTTCGGAAACTCGGCAGAGTGAGGGGCGGGGCCGGTGTCCTTCAGCGGCCCACGGCGCCCGCTCCCTTTCTTCCGCAGGGGCGTGCGGCCAAGCCAAAGAAAGCTGTAGTCCTCCTCCTCCTCCTCGTCATCCTCATCGCCGTCGCCGGCGCCCGGTGGTGTCGAGGGCGTCGCTCCCAGGGAGCCCCCTCGTCCTCTGTTGGCGCCTCAAGCTTCTCCCGAGGCGCTTCTCTCCCCCCTCGCTGCGGATGTTCAGGTCCTTCTTCTTCTCCTTCTTCTTCTTCTCCTTCCTTCTGCTCCGCCCCGCGATGGCCTTGTTAGCCTCCTTCACCGCGGAGACGGGAGGCTTCGACGCTCTCAACTTCCCGGCCGGTCCTGCGAGGAAAAGAACAAGGTGAGGTTAAAGGGGAGATCACGGGCATCAACGATACAAGCACAATCGAAGGAACTCACCACGGAGATGGCGTCCGGGGTGGGGCGCATCGCGACCCTCAGAGAGGAGGGAAGGGTCGATCACCGCTCCGCCTCCTTCGTCCGGCCGACAACCTCGCCGAGCTCGAGGTCGACGGACGACATCCTTGTCCCAACCCAGGGGGCTCCCTTTCCCGCATGTCGAGCAGGGAAAAGCCGCCTCGACATGAGGGGCGGGACTCGCCGCCGTTGGTGGAAGGCGGCGATGACGACCGACGCATCCAACCCCTTCACGGGTCAAGATCTTTAAGGCCGGAACACCTTCTTCACGGGAGTGGTCTTCTCCTGGATGATCTCCTCCCTCCACCTTGCGGGCTCCGCCTCAAACACCTTCCCGGTGAAAGCAGGCGGGTGGCGGAAGTCGTTCGAGATAGAACCGCCGCGCGCCCGGCCCAGCGGTTGGAGGAGGCGAGCCTCGTCGGGATGTAGGAATCGGTGGCGATTCCACGCCTGCATTATGCAGCTCCCGACGCGGGACGGGCATCCTCTTCCCCTTACCGGCGCCCTTGAAGTAGAGGACGCCCTCGAAGAAATAGAGCCAAGAGATCCCGGTGGGGCTCGACTCAGGTACCCCTCGCACAGGCGGCGAACACCGCCCGGTGCGTGATGGAGTTGGGGTTGAGGTTCTGACTCTAGGCCGTAGTACTCGAGGATGGCCCTCAAGAACCGGCCCACCGGCATCCCGAACCCGTTCTCATGGAACGTCGTGAAGCTCACGACGTACCCGGAGAGGTGCGGGGGCAGTGGTCGGCCGGGCGGAACAATCCACTCCGGCGAGGCCTGTCGGCGCAGGGGCGGAGAAGCCCCTTCCCCACGGCGTCGTCGGCTCCGGCGGCGTCACGGGCTCGTTTCCCCACTCCTCCGCCCGACGACCTCGGGCCTCGCGCCATGGCGATGGTGGGCTAGGGCAGATGTGGTGGTTTCTCTCCCTTCTGGCTCCGTTCCCTCTCGGCGGCGCTAGATGCGATGGCGGCGGCGGGAGGAAACGAAGGCGGGCGCAAGGGTGAGGAAGGCGAGAAAAAACAGACGGCCGCCCACACCAGGTATTTATACCCAGAAACCCCAAATGGTTCACCTACCCACATTTAATGCACGATCGCGCCTCGGGATTTCCCACTCGAGTACACGTCGCACGGAGACCCAGCCCGCCGGCGCACGAAATGCCAGCCACACGGCCCCGCGGCCCCTCACGCACGATGCGTAGTTTTTTTCTCCACATAAAATCCCGGCACACGGAACCGGGGGGATCAAGCGCGGCTCTTCGGTGGCGACCCTGGTGCCGCACATCACATCCCCATGGGACCCGCAAGCACACGCGCGCACGGCAACTGCCACGGCGGAGAAAGAGGGCCGCCACCGCTTCGCGCCCCACATCCCGCTGGCCACAAAAGCGTGCCCACGCCCCCGCTAGCCGGGGCGTTCACACTGCTTCCTTCCACAGGAAGGAGCAGGCAACGGCCGTGCGGTCAGAGATGCAGGCTGGCCCATCTCAGGGGTTCGACAGCTCACCGGGGACAGCAGAGTCGAGGGGGCAGCTCGGACGGCCTCGCCGCAGCATAGCCACACTGCGGCGGCGGCTGAGCGTCACTGTAACATCGAGGCCAACCGGCACCACGAGAAGGGGGTCCCGCGTGGGAGAGCACGAGCCCTCGGGACCCGGCGGACAGGACCCGAGCCCCGCCTCACGGACACTGTGCGAGGCTCTTATGAAACGCGCCTCAGGGCCCAGTCAACCCCTAGCGAGGCAGGGGCACGAGGCGTTTCCGCCGGATCCTCCCGTTAGGACTCACCGGATCTAGTAGTTGCGTGTGACACTTTCGTCACCGGCAGTGAGCAAAATCCACCCTCCTCCCTGCGGAAGGGATGCGCGAGGCGTTCACGGTTAACGACCAAGTACCTCACGCGGCCGCCCCACGCCAGAACAGGGCTCGGGCTATCCAAGACAGCGGCCTGAGTAGGGAAACGTCATCTAACCACGCGTCATGCCCCCCTGACGAGACGGCGGGCCGAGGGACTTGGCAAACGCGGAAACACTCATTTGGAAACATGCGAGCCCCTCGAGAAGCACCCACTCCTCCGAGGCCTCGGGGCTACACCCGGCGGATGCGCTCGCCGCCCCCACCGGAGAAACGATCTCGAGGTGAGCAGGAACACCTTCACCATGCACATACAAGCCCTCGAAGGATCACTCACGCCCCTCCGAGGCCTCGGGGCTACACCCCAGCTAGACTAAACGCCTCTAAACGGCTGAACCGGCATGAACTAGACTATCACGACCTCGGCCTCTGAACAGGTGTTCCCACTCCTTCCAGGCTCGGGGCTACTTGCCGGGGATCAAAATAAGGGCCCTCCTAACAATTGGGCCCAAGAAACGCCAAACTAGGCCAAAGTGACAAAACACGGCCTTTGCCAAGGCCCGTAGCTACACACTAACACCCCGAGCCCCATTGCGGGGACTTCAAGCAACGCTGACTTTCCGCCCGGTCCAAGCCTCCTTTACCAAGGCCTCGGACGAGTTCCTATTTTCCGTCTCGCCCCGAGCCTCTCCGTAGAGGCCTCGGGCGGGCGTCCGCTTCCGACTTCGCCCAGGAGCCTCGGCGAGGCCTCGGGGGCCTCCGCTCTTCCGCTTCGCCCGAGCCTCTCGGCGGAGGCCTCGGGCGGCGGCCTCACTTTCCGACTCGCCCGAGCCTCTCCCCGAGAGGCCTCGGGCCCGCTGCTCCGTCCCGGCCGAGCCCTCCCCGATGAGGCCTCGGGCGGGCACTCAACCTCCGCCTGCGGCCTCCCTCCTGCGGCCTCGGATGAGTTCCCCCCTCCCGTCCCGACCCTAGCCCGCCTAAGGCCTCGGGCGACACACGCCGCATCACCAGGTCAAGGACCGACCACCGACTTGACATATATCTACCGCCCGCCTTCCACGGTGATCGTCAATTTGCACTAGCCCCTGGGGGATGGGAGCCGTCCCGCCACCGCTCTGCACCTGCGCCCGCGCTCACGATTACGCAATCCCTGGCGTGGCGGCCATGCACGCCCCCGTAGGGCGACATGATGACTAACCCTCGGGTCCCTATCACGGGAAGTCCCAAATACGGAGCATGCCGCATCCCGGCAGGAGCACGGCGCCACCCTTCGCACGGCGGCCGGGTCTTCCGGTGCCTGCCATTGTGGCACCCAAAGCCTCCAGAGCCGGGCGCATTAAGATGGCCCGTGACTGTATCTACGCTGCCACGCCAGATAATGACAACGATGCCGCTGCGGCTCGGGGAGCCGGACCGGGGCGTGAGTCAAAGTTGCCAGCAGGCCACGGTACCTCGGGCACGCTCATCATGACGCCGCCCACGCCGAGGCCTAGAGGCGCGGGCCCCCTCCTTCGCCAAGAACGAGGAGCCGACTCCACGGACGGCGCCCGCCATCGACAAATGCGGCGCCGTGCAAGACAAAACCGCCGCCCTCACCCTCGGGCCTCGGCACAAGGAGAGAGGGAGCCCCTAGGCCTCGGGGGATGAGGCGGCGCCCACCACCGTCTTTCCTATTTAAACATCAGAGTCAGTAAAGCCCGTCCCTCCCCTTCCCGGCTATAAAAGGGGGGGATTTGAGGTCCTTCCGGGACGGAGGAATCCAAGGAAGCAAGTCAAGCAATCTCCTTGGCAAATACACACACACACTCACCCATCTCACACGAGACTTGGGACAGTTCCCTCTCTCCACTTCTTTATTGTTACACCTACTACCACAAGCACCTTGGTGCGATAATACAAAAACCTTCTTGTGTCCTTCTTCGCACACCATCCGGGGCCGGGAACACGCACGTAAATTCACTTTCGTTGGTGCTTCAGGACCACTAGTTTTAGCACCGACACCATGGTGAACAATTGACCAAGCGTCACCGACTCGCCGTACCGCGCGAGGAACCTACCGCAATTAGTTACAAATACCTTGCTTCGCTGGGTAGCTCGCCAACATGCCGAACCATAGGACTAGTAGTAGTACTACGAAGCAATGTCAACCGTACCTTGGGTCCCGCTTTTTGAAAAACAAACGCAATCATCCACTCATGGTTTTAGAGTAGACGGTAAACAAAAACACAAGAAACATCTCTGAATAAATAACGTCACGTACTACGTACGTATACGCCCAAGAAAAGTGCCGCCACCTTCCGAGAACCCCGCGCGCTAAGAAGGAGCAGCAGCCGCGTGTGCACGTCAGCGCAACGCTCAGCCGCTTTACTAGTCTCGCCCATTCCAACCTGCGACACCGACACGACACGACACGGCCGGCCCAACAAATCAAAAAACCCGGCCCCCGCGCAGGGCGGCAGGGGTCAAACCTCGCTATCCTGTTGGGGTTGGACTTGGACGACCGGACCCAATCACCCAACCCACCAAGCAGAGCGCGGCGGCGGCTGGCGGGGGCGCAGGCCGACACACCCACGGGAGACGGAGTTCCTAGGAGCGGCGGCGGGCCGGCCGGCGCGACCGCGACTCGGGCACTCTTCACCCCTCTCTCGGCCGTGAGAGGGCGCCTCTGACACAGTGACACGCCCGCGACCGCCGGTCGGTTTCGGGGCTCTCGGCAGATCCTAGCGCACGCAACTTTTGCCGCTGGTGCTGCGGCTCCTGCCCGCGCCAGCGCACGTCGTTTGGCGCTTCTCGCGGCCGGATCATCGTCCACGCCTCGAACTCGGAGAGACACGGATGTGGGCACTGGGCAAGCAAAACATGGGGTACTTTTGCTGCCAGCTCGCTCGCGCGCGCCGCGTCCGGGGGGTCCGACGGGCACAGCATTTTGTGGTGGAGTGAATTTGGGATCGGCTAGCCGGCTGGCACTGGCATCGGGTGTTTCTCTCCACTTTCTTCGGTCCTCTGGATCGTCCGTCCGCTCGACACACGGCGACTGCCGCGGCTCGCCGTGGCCCGTATGCACCGGCGGCACGTTGCGTTTATTAAAGGTGGCCGGCCGGAGGAGAGGGATACAGAGCAGATGCACTGCGTCTGCTTCTAGATCCCCCACTGCTTCGCCTCCCGGCCCCTTCGTACGTACGTGCCTGGACAGTAGACGTCCCGGACAGATATGAATGAATAATAATATGATTCTCCTCGTGGGTATAAATAAATAAAAAAAAAGACCATGATTTTAATTGTCGCTGCTGGCACAAGATCTACTCGGGTCTGCGCGCGACGATCAGCCAGAATCCAAGGGGGCAGTTTAGGCGATTTGTCAGCGTCCATGGGTCCATCGACCTCGCACGTCCTACCTAGTACGTACTACCTAGTACGTACAGACGTACAGTACGAATGGGCTAGGGGCGGCGATGACTTGGGCCACTCGACAACAGACGCGCTCTTGCTACTCACTCCGCAGGTTTTTAGGCGAGACCAAAAAAGAAAAAATAATGGGCGCGTTTGATTTCACAGGTGAGGCCGGATTGGCCCACGAGCCTGTTCTAGGCTAGCCAGAGCCTGTCCAAAGTGGTATAATGCCATTTGGTTGTTTTTACCAAATAGACTTGATCTAATAGAGATTATGTTTTGTAGCACGCATCAAATGGATATGGTCACCTTATATCTAGAATCGGGTGGTGTTACCTCCCTCATATCTATTTGTCTATCTGTCTATCTATCTGTCTATCTATCACATATCTTCATATCTTGATTCCTTTGTAGGTATGGTTTCTTAAACAAGTTCATTATGTTTCTTTTCAATTTCAATACAGCATTATATTTTTTCTCTCGAATACTAGAAAGTTTGCACATCATTAACATTAAGGTAGAAAAGTTTGAACATACAAACGACATGCTCTTCTAGTGTCCTAGGTGGTCTAGAGTTACAACAAAAAAGTCTGGATGACTCTAGTTTCCAAGGTCACACTAAGCTATTACTCACAGGGTAAACAACCAAAAAATAGGGGCAACGATGCAGCCTAAGTTGTGCCCTTGGTGCGTCGTAGTTGCTGGCTATGAGACCCTAGTCCACAAGCTAGGAACAGCTCTCTCAAGTGGTTTGATGTTGGAAGTGCTCGATGTAGCCTCGAAGAGCTCCTCACAGGCCTTCTTCATCATGTGCTTGGCATTGAAAGGCCCTTTGTCGTACTCATACACTATATGTTAGGATTTCACCTTGGTTCATGGACAGCGTTAAGGGTATGCCTGGGTATTCCTTGGAATACCCAAGATTTAGGTGCAAAAAAATAAATACATATTATATATGTATAGTATATATGTATATTCTATTTTTTAATTGGACCAAAAGCCCAGAAACAGACAATATTGAGCAGGCCAACTTGGCCAAGACCCAAGCGGCTGAAGTGCTCCCGTGCATCCTTTCAGAAGTCAAAAAAAAATCGCAACTTGCAACTCCTATCCGAACTCCGGCGGCGACGGCGCACACACATCTCGATCTGCTGTTGCTGGCTGCGGCGGCGGGCTGCAGGCAGCACATCTCGAGGTCTGCTTCTGCTGCGGCCGTGCGGCAGCAAGCAGCAATGCATCCTGGACTCCTGGTCGCAAATCGCAATTGCAACAGGCAGCTAGGTAAAGATTTCATGATCTCCTCTCTTTTATTAGTTCTTCCTACTGCTGTGCGCCTGTGCTGCGTACTACTTTATTTGGTAATTTTATAACACTAGGAAATATGCCCGTGCGTTGCAACGGAGACACAAAAGTTATTGATATCTCCCCTCTCCCCATTCATTGTATTTCCCATCTTTCATATAAGTTGGCCAAGAGTTTGTTGCCGATATGTTAGGCTAGGATTAATTTGTCGGTAGTAATTACGATGAGAGTTCTATGCTAATTTTTCATGTTGCACCCTTCGATAGAGATTGCACTGGTACATGTATATAACTTAAGAGTATATTTATGTATACCGATCTTGATAACAAGCTGTTAAAAATTACTTAGGGTTTGAAAGCTAAATAGGATTGGGATACCTAATCTTAGACTTATATTAGTAGATCCTTGAGTTTACCTTCTCATTACAGATGAGGAAGTCATTAGGCTTTAGGTGCAAGGACTCATAGTCTTATCTATTTGGAGCAAGCCCTGACACAGAGATCGAGTCAAGGAAGGTGTGTATCCCTAGTTGTACAGTTGTCGTTAGTGTCCACCTGGCAAAGGTGACTCCATCCTTAGTCAACCTATTGGTGATGGTCATCGATGAGATCGGAAAAGGAGACATGGGGCGACAACCTTCCCATTAGTCCTGTGCTTTGGTTAGATTGGGTGTTTAAGGTTTGATGTGGCAAAAGGGCCTGTAGCCTAGTGGTTATAGAGCCTCATTAGCACTATGAGTCCTGGGTTCGACTCCCCGTGAGAGCAAATTCTTCAGGGATTTAATGACATTTTGTGCTTTCAGTAGTAGGCGACGTTCCCGTTGACAGCGATGCGCCTGTGGTGACTTCGGCAATCTCGAGGATTTGCCGGTTCGGTCTTCGAAGGTGCTTATAGAGGTAGAGTTTGCGTGTGTTCATTCATAGGGTGAATTTGCGTGTGTTTTGAGCGTAATCTCAAGGATCTACTGGCTCGGTCTTCCGAAGTGCTCACAAAAATAGGGTTTGCATGTGTTCGTTCATAGGGGTGAGTGTATATGCATTATGAGCGTCTACGTTATATATACCGTGTAATCTCCAAAAAAGGGTTTGATGTGGCTAACCTCTCTCTCGTTTGCATCAGGCTCCGAGACGGTTAGGGAACCTTCTCCTTGCTAAGATTATCCCAACACAAACCGCTAAAAGTCTCGGTTTATGATTTGATCCATCATCTAAAACAACTGCAACTATAATTGCTAGTTTTGTGTGAAAAAGAGAAATGCAATAGTGACATGAAGTGTATACCCTTCTTTTTTTTTGGAAGCGCTAATGGATCGCATACCTATATTGTTTTTTTTTTACTTTCTTTTTCTCATTTATTATCTACTCTTGATTTTTGTTAAGTGGAACAAATACAATTACTTTGAAGAATGGGAAACCGTCGCCTTATGTCTCTAGCGCTAAAAGGGTTGAAACCGAAAAAGGAAAAAAAATGGTAGCTTCATCCATGACTTTGAAGAATCATGAATTGACGTAAAAAAAAGAAGAATCATTAATTGCAAATCATCTGGCTCTTGTATTTAAGATTTGAAAAGTGAGTCCCGTGGGTGTCGTACTTGACAAAAAAGTATCGTAGTTGTAAAAAAAGGCACCGTCGTGCCGCGTGATGATGTGGTGGCTCTTCTACTTATTAAGATCGGGAACAGGAAGGTAAGATCGGGAACAGGAAGGTATACGTAACGGAACTATCTTAGCTGGGAAAAAATGTGGAAACAATATGGGAAAATAACCGTCGAAAGGTAAAACAAATCGCAAAGGTCGCAAAGCCTATATGGACACGGATTTGGAGAAAAACAAAACTGAAAAAAAAATAGTATGAGAAAATCGAAAAGTCTATCATACAAATCCGAGAAAAATGATGGGAAAAAAGATAACGTAAAAAGATAATGACATTTCATGGATCTATTTTTATCTTTTTTCTATTTCTATTTGCATTAGAATTCTTACTTAATTTACTCAGAAAACGTTTGCATTAAGGATTTTTATTTAATTTACTCAGAACGAAAAGAACCAATTGGATCAGGATTCATAGTTATTCTGGTATTAATCTTAGAATAGGACTCCATATCGGTTTAGACGCGAGCTATTCTAACTCGTATGAGCATGTGTTATAAGTCTAGTCATAAGAAACTCTACATTGCCTGATAATTAGAGGGATATGGACCAAAAAATGGATGGACCAAAAAATAGGCTGAAATTTTGTCTCTTTATTAATAGGTATAGATTATGTTCTTTGTAAATTGTAATATAGATGAAGAATAAGGGTACTAGCAACATATTTGCATTATTGAGAGAGAATTCTTTGGTGAAGTGAAAGATGAGGATATTATCAATCTCTTCCAACATGGAGATCGTAGAGTTATATTATAGTAGATGTAGTTGTTCTGTAATATTTCTTAATTATTTATATTTCAAACTTGTACTTTGGTTATTATTAGAGATTTGTTAAATGTTATGACCATTATAACTCCATTATACACATTTGCTTTGAAATTTTGTATATTTGGCATACCCAGCCATTTAGATCTTGGCACTGATGATCTGTAGTAGATCTAGAAAAATAATTTAGGAGGAGCTTCTTCCATTATCTTCCATCTATAACCTCTCTTTTTAAGCTTTCATGGGTACTAATTTATAGGGGACTTAGGAGAGGTTCCATGCTTCGAGTAGCAGTAGTGGAGGCTAAATCCTCGCCGCCCTAGTGGTAAATCCTCCCCCTACTGAGTAGAGAGAGGCTCAGTGCCGCCAGTTGCTTATCTATAACTCTTATAAGCCTAAACCGTGTAAAGCTAATTCTGTCCCTCCTGATTGGTCCATGCCTCAAAAGTGATGTCATCCGCCCGCTAGGTGACATCGTCTGCCCACTAAACCTCATTAATCTCCCCACTAGCTATTTCTTTTGAAATAGAAAAAAAGTCGTAGCACCTGAACTAAGTATTGTAATTAAAATCTAATTGCACCATGGTATTCCTCGCAATAAACTCTTCAAAACAAGACCCCACATGGATATATTTCAGTAACTTTTTTGCAAATGTTTAAACCTTTTCTAAGCAAAAACCCGCTTCTAAGCAAAAACTAGCAAAAACTGCATATCACATAGATTACATGTGGTCCTCCGAAAACATGCATGATTTTGTGAAGGAAAACTCCAAGAACTTTTTTGGGAGGGGGTGACCCTCGGGTATAGTAGGGGTGAGGGGTTCGAGTGGATGAGATTAGCCTCCCGTACTGGCCGATCCTAAAAACCCGTTTCTAAGCAAAAATCTAACAAAAACTGCATATCACATAGATTATATATGGTCCTCCGAAACATGCATGATTTTATGAAGGAAAACTTCTAGAACTTTTGGGAGGGGGATGACCCTCAGGTATAGTAGGGGGAGAGGGTTTGGTTGAGTGTGACCTCGGGTGAAATGCTTCGAAAACAATAAGATTTACGATGACCCTCTAACGAGGCTCCACCGAAAGTCGGTCACTCCCCCGGCCGGAGAGAAGGTTCGGTTGAGTGAGATCTCGGGTGAAATGCTTCGAAACCATTAGAACATCCCACTAGCGCATGCCACTAACTCGCCATACAAAGTGTCCACATCATCATCCACTAACACATCGAACTAATACATGCTATTATGTATTCATTCAAGCTATTCACATTAGTAAACCACATCATACCCGTGTCAACGCCATGGGGCATCCTACTAGTTAATAATATAATAAACATACCTCATCTAATAGTTTTCTATTAGAACTGTCCTTAGCAGGCCGCTGTGAAGCACCAATTGATCTAAACCGGCCCATATGACCTCAACGTTGCAACATGCAAGTCAATAAGTCATGATTATGATAGGCCTCAACCGTTGTTCCAACGGAAATCAACTCTGCAATCTGGTCCGTACTCAATCAAATACAGCCCAATGGTTTGTACAGACAGCGGTCCAACAGTGAAAACTGGTCTAGTTATATCGATTACACAAGCAGAGCCTGCTGCAAGATTGCCTTGCCACAACACAGGAGCTATCAGTGGCACCTCCCGACCGCCGCGCCGTGACACCTGGGAAGCCGCAAGGCGCAAGAACGCACGATCCCTTGGTCGTGCCAGCGGCAGCGGGTCTCCGTGCCGTCCTCCGTCCGTTCCGTCCGTGGCACAAGGCATGACCGCGAGGTCGCTTGCGATGCCTACGAGAGACTGCTCCATTGTGTTCCCGCTCATATATGGCTCTAGTAATTCTAGCGGGGAAGGCAGGCGGTACTGCGGTACTCCATCTGTTTCTAAAAGCTGCAACTCCTAGAATCTATGTCAGTTAAATTTTTTTAAATTTGATCAATTTTATAGAAAAGAGCATCAATATTTATGACTATCTTACAAAAATATTTTATATAATAAATCTAATAGTACTAATTTAATACCATAAATCTTAGCGTTTTTTTTCTAGAAGTTAGGTCAAAGTTTAAAAATTTTTTACTTAGGACAACTCTAGAAGTTATAATTTTTCAGAACAGAGGGAGTACTCCCTCCGTTCAAAATAAGTGTCGCCGTGGGATGCGTGCCACAAGTTTGACTTGATTTGTAGAAAATACGTGTAATATTTATATCTTTAAATAATTTTTTTAAAAAACTAGACCCAAATATCTTTCCGATGATACTAATTATGATATTAATCGATGATATTTAATATTTATAAAAATTACCAGCATTTGCTTCTCGGGAAGCGGCGGCAGATATTTTTGGAACGGAGGGAGCAAGTACTAGCCGTGGTCGGTGCCCGACCAAGCCGCCAGTTCTGTGCTAATGTGTTTGTCCATACGCAACCACGTTGTCGTTGGCTCGTAGCACTGCACTCGGGTTGCACTGCATTTTGACGCCAAAACGATGAAGGAAGCATCATAGTGTGGGATTCCAAACACTGATCCGCAGTGACGCAGAGCGGCAGAGGTGCAGCAGCTCGTTGATCTCGGCTGTTCTGGGTTCTGCCCTTGGACGTTGTTGGTCTAAAAGTTGTGACTGAACCCGCCAACTGCATAGCCCAACGCTCGCCGCAGGCTAGCTCGTCATCCCAACATGGCAACATCTCTCCACGCTCATAGACTGCCAGCGGAGAGCGGACCACTAGTAGCCCTGGTAGCCAGATTTGCCTTAAGGCATCCCCACGGTGCCGTCGATTGACATCTAACATGCAGCTGTTGATATATGGACCCACCCATCAAAATTTATGAGGATATCTACAGTATCGTCAGTCATTATTGGCACTTAGAGCGTCCCCAACAAGGACCGGTGTCACCTCCTTACATCGCATTTCAAGATGACCTAGAGGTGAGAGGACGTGAAAACTAAAATCGCTAGCGATTGTTTCGTCGGTAAGCTCACACACTTCCAGAGGCGCTCACACAGGCCCTCAATCTCCTTTTCTCTCTCTCCACTCGTCTCGCATGCAAGTCCAGCACAATATGGTTGGCCGGTGGTGGGTCCTATGACTGCTTTGAACACTGTATCAAAAGTTAGATTGTTAGGCGGATGGACATGTAGTGTTAGCTAGAAGTGACGTGTACTTGTACTAGCTAGCAAGATAGCTATATTACTGGGGACGCTCTTAGAATAAAAAAATAGCATGCGTATGCACTTCGGTTGGCTCCACACTTCGGTGGGCTCCACACTAGGAGGCAAGCAGCGGCTGATCTGGCGGGGAGGATCCAGCAAGCATATGCTAGCTAGCGGCGGATCTGGCTAGGAGAAGTCAGGCAGCAGTGGATCTGCCTAGGTGGACCTCTCTGGTAGAGGATCCGGCGGGAAGGAGCCCTCCGGTGGCGGATCCGGTGAGCACGAGCTAGTCGATGGTGGACCGGTAGGTGGAGCCGACCGGCCGGATTCGGCGGGAGAGGCCTGGTTTGGGTTGTGGGCTGTGGGCTGTGGCTTTTTTTTTATTTGATTCATGATTAATTATGACCATTGGTCTAAGGCTGACACGGTTGCCTGCCTCGGTTAATTGAAAACGTCCTCTTCGTTTAAGTTTTATGTAGTAGTGTAAGTTATCAAATAAATTGATTACCTACCGCAATTTCAGAATCTTGCATTGCACTTTTCAACCTGAACATTTAGCTAAGAATACTCTCCTACGTTGCAGCAGCATCCTGGTGTAAGTATCTCAGTTGGGGATACCTTGTATCCATGTATTTTTGCAAGGACCGGTATAATATTCAGAACATCGTAAACATTAACGTGGTTGCCTTTGTATGCAGCTGCTAGACGCTTTCTTAAAGACATGCAAGCTTGTATATCTTACTACCAACTGAACGAACAGCTGCCTTGCTGATCTGCAAATGATGGCACTGTGCTCACGTGCTTTTTTTTTTTTTTTTTTTTTTTGAAAGGTTGCTCACGTGCTTGTTGGTGAGCCAATAGAGTTGTTGCTTGATTAGTTGGCAGCCAAGGCCATAGCACAGAATGGCCCGAAATCTGGTTGCAAAATATTTCTTTTTACTTTTTAACTTTATTTTCATGATCCTGACCCACAAAAATTTGTTTTCCCATTGTGGACGTGTACGTCAAAATAGTTTAGTCATGATGTTTTGTGTTGAGAAATGTTCAGGATAGTGAAATACTGTGGATTCAAAGGTTTGGGTGAATCTTCTCTCATGCAATTATACAAGTGACTAACATCTCTGATCTTTTATTTAAACAAGATAATGGAGCTATGTTACAGCTGAAAGGTTAGTAACACAAAGACTTTGCTGGCCCATCTATCTATATATACAAGTTCTACGCTAAAAGTGGGCACCCAATAGTGCCACGTCACCACTTAACCGCTAGCCGTTAGATCGAGCGATCAGGTGATCTGGTCCGTTCGATTGTGGATCGGTGCGGGCGATGACCGGGTTGTCCGTTAAGTTGGAGAACCTGATGCTCGCGAAAACCATCTAAGTTAGGTTTCTTTTGGCTCATTGCTATTCTTCCTAGGTGTACTTTTTGGTGGCAGCAATAATTGGATAAAAAACTGAACCGATTCTAGTATGCCAGGTTTGATCATTAAAATAAACTGAGCTCTGGCCATCTCTAGCATCACGGTCAATCTTTTTTTAAAATAAATGAGGTCCCCCAAGTATGCCTTAACACCACAGAACTGTTCATGGTTCTTTGATGATGGAATTAGATTCAAGATAAAAGGAAAAAACGGTTTTAGAAAGCTAAAATGCATTTTGATTACACCTCTAGACAACTTAAAGAACTGCCGGTGAATATTACTCATAATTTTTTCTTCCTTATTATTAAGCCATCATCCAAGCCTAACCTTCACATTTCAACCATCCAAGCCTAACATTCACATTTCAACAAAGCATAATGTAATAGGCCAAAATTTTCTAAATATGTTATGAATCACATGTACACAATAACTTTAGCACGCATTAAAAATTTGAGCTTGCTTTGAATGCTTTTTAAATTAAATTTAAAAATAAAATCTTACTTTGAACATGCAATTGGTTAAGAAACTTTGATTTCACCAAGCACACATGATGAGTTACATAATGAAATATTAATTTTGAACAATAAATTTAGATATTTTTTCATATTTTTAGAAAATAACATTTCAGGAAGAATTTTATTTTTAAAACTACATAAGGTACGATGCCAGGACATGTTTGATTTATAACTTATAACATCTATCTAGAAAATTACAAGATTTCTAAAAATCACTAGTACCTTCATTTTAATTGACAAAAGAAAATTAAAAAAACAACGTTAGAACAATTAGCAGACAGGTAAAGTCATCCCATGGAGATATGATATTCCAAAATGATCCCCAAGGGTTCTAAAATCGTCTTCCCAGCAAAACAATTGTAAAACAACCTTGTATTTAATTTATGCGAAAATGAATTCATTCCAATAGAAAACAATAGTGCTAGTTAATTTCGTTTCTCGTGTGGACGATTTTATTAGCTGATCTCGTTTCCTGGCAGTATGGCTTTGTCTCATCCCACAGATAGACTTCGGAAATCAGGCAAGAAGCCAAAGAAACAAAATCGAGTTCACGAGGAATCAGGCAACAAGCCAAAGAAACGGATGCCTAGTAATCCAAGATGCCTACTGTTTCTGCTATCAACATATTGGTTTGAGTTAACCATGGCCAGTGGGAAAACTAGACACTGCTAAGTATGGTCTATTTTCAGTCGACTCAATTATCACCAAATCGACCTGACTAATTAACGGAAGATATTACTTAGGATCATGCCCAACGCCCCATTAACAGTAAGAAACCAAACGGTTCACTTCAGCTGATCAATTCTGAAATAAAACACCGAAACTTACCAAGAACTCTCAAAGTAAACTCAATACCGAACTTACCAAGAACTCAAAGTGCACTCATTTGATCTTCTTGCATACAAGATTCAGTGTTTCCCTATCAATCGATGCAGGCAGGCGTGCAGCAGCAGGCTAGTGTGTTATTCTGATAAATTTAAATGCTAGCATATTAGGAAGCTAAAAGCATGGACTGTACCGGCATGTTTCCCTATCACAGCTATATTCCCATGTGGTTCAAAGCCCAACTGAACAGGCACCACATGTGGACTGAAAATAAACAAACAAATCAACCAAAAATCACAATCAAGAAAGCACACTGGATTAAGGAACCAATACCATAATGACTTCATTGTCTGACAAAGATTCTCAAAATTCATAGTACTAATTAATTCCCAAGGTGAAAACTACAATGCTCAGAACCAACATTCTTATGAAAACTAAGGTCGCAAGGAATATAAAAATAAACCTAAGTAGCATTTTCACTGAAATTTAAGAGCTTACTAGCGACAGCGCTGACTCTATCTCAACATATGCAGTAAGCAACATTCTAAACTCCAATAGCCCTTTTCAGGTTCACCATGCCGCCTGCAGATGGATAAGCCTGCCTGTTACCCCTTCCATAGTTACCATGCAAGCCCTTACTGTTACTGTCCTTCGGGTGCATCACACCAGCTTGAGTGAAGCCTGCCGCTTGTCCAGCGTAACCAGGACGTTGCAGTGGCACTGAGTTCTTCTGCAACCTCCCCAATTTCAAAGGGTCCTGATTATCAGCCCTACGTCTCGGCACTTCCTCCCCAAAAGATTTACCACTATATGCCACCTCATTTCTCTCCACAATGACCGAAACATTATCTGCCATCTGGGAGAATAGACTCTGCAGCCTGGTTTGTTCGGCATTCTGAAAGACAATGCTGCGTGTTGGTTGGTCCCAACTTGCATGAAGCTCCTCTTGTATCATCATCTTGCTGACAATATTTTGTGTATGTGATTCTGTCAGGTCGAACATCACAGATAGCTTGTCCAGGCTCAGGGAGCCGTAGCAGGATGAATAAGAAATCAGGTAGGTTTTAAGAGAAGCTTCTTTGATCTTAAGCTTCAACAAATCAAGAACATGATCTGTGTTCCTCAACAGCTTCCAGATCTCAAGAGAACTGATGGCACCGAAAGCCTTTTTCATAGTCGCCCTGCTTCAGGGCTCTTGCAGCAGCCATAACATGGCCTCTGACATTCTCCGGAGGGCCAACAAAAGTCATCCCCTCGCTGAATTGAAGAAGCCCACGGAACGTTTTGTTCACAGGTTTCCGGTTGCCATAAGGACAGGCCGCCATATTAGGCACCTCTATTAACATGGCAGAAATGAAGTATGTGGCTTCTAAAAAGTTCATGGTTTATATGCATGTGGTAAGGCATCTGCCGTCTCTTCTCAAGTCTTTCCTGTACGAATCATAATAACAAATTAAAACAATTATAGTAACTACTGCAGCAAGTGTAGAAATATAACAGTGGGTATCAAATATGAGATGCCAAACATTCCAGAAGACAACATTTGACAAGAGATTGTCCTTGACTAGAATCAAAGAACACATTCACAAACAACATTTTTTTTCGAAAACCTCATTCACAAACAACATGAATATATATATAAATCAATTAAAATTAATATTACAATGCACTCTAAATTATGAAGTACTCTTCAGCCCACGCAAAGAAACTAAGAAAAGCCCAATAGCTCAGGCTAGAACAGGTCACGCTCGACTCGATGCTTCTGCAGTCTAGCAGCAGTGATTGCGGCCACGTCACCACACTTCTCTCGTTCTCTGCTCTCCCCATGAGGCCATGACGCCGACACGGCACAGGCAGCAGCGACACAGCCCGCACCCTGCAGCAAGCCAGCATCGCTAGCAGCCTGGACTGCAGCCTGCAGGAGCACTGCCGGCCTACAGATTATTTTTTTCAATCTCCAATCTTTTGCCATATTTCTTTCCAGGTTTGGTTTTGTTAGATTCAGATTTAAATTTACTAGATGTAATTTCTTAATTAGGTAGAAAAACAGTGGTTCTCTCCCTTGCCAACAGCTTGCTTGTTCAAGTCGAAGGTAAATTGTAGGACACTACACCTATGATGATATAATCTCAGATTTCAATGATCTGAAGAAAGGAAGAGCAGACTATTATGATTTGATAGTTCTATGTTTGCAAAAAATTTTGGTATGGCTTTGTGAAATATGTGGGCCAACTATAGATACATATATAACTAGCTAGTGTTAGTCCATAACTTGGTTCAGTTTAGTCTGACAGTCTCCCTAGTCACTTATGTGACTAGTTAAATATATATAGTACATATGATCCTATTTCTTGTCAAATAGTATATTTCAATTGTGTTCTGCCAAGTTGCCCCCCCCACCCCACCCCCACCTCCCCACCATATTTTTCCTCTCCCTCCGCCACTGTTTACACATGCATAATACTTGATTTTGTTTTACAATACTCTTGTCTGCAGATTGGCATATCTAATCGATATTAACTCACAAGAAATGGAAATCAGCACACTTAATAAAAATTAAAAAACTAGCCCATAGCAAAAGCATAAATGTGATATATAATGTTTCCGTCTTTCAGTGAAATGTGAGTGTATGTGCATGTATATTTAGTAGGGGAGAATAAGAGGATTATCATTACCTGCTCAGGAGTTTTCTCATGATAACGGCCATAACGGACACCCTGTGCAAGCAGTTCTCTAACTCTCCCAGTCGCATACAACTCAGATATGCAATCATGGGATTCGGTTATCAGTCCAGCCCTGAAAGCACAAAGACCCAGCTGTGCAATGACTCTATTAAACAAGATCTGGGAAGATATGTCCATAAGCTTGATTCCATCTTGCAAATTACTCACTAATAGCAAGTTACGAGCAACTGAGAATTCATCAGAGATTGCACGGTGGTATATGTCACAAAGCATTGATCTGGCTTTTGTCCTTTCATCTCCATACATGTAAATTAGAGATGTTAATCCATCCATCAAAGTTCTACTACTTGGAGGGAAAATAGGTCTTCTAGGAACGACCTCTGGAATGACAACAAATGGACTTGGCCTGCTACATCCATCATTTGTATTTGCGTCCCCATCTTCATTTTCTGCCTGTTCTGCCAAGTTTCTCATTGCGCCATATACTTCTTGGGGTTTGTAGTAAATCAGTTCAACTTGACGCAGTGCAACCTTAGCAGCAGCCCTGAAGTTCCCAACTCTTTCAAGGTAAATCTGTACATTCTGTGCAGCAACCATAAGCAAAGGCTCATCCCTCAGCCTCTCCACATAATCTTTTGTATGCGGATCAGTGCACTGCAAATTCTTGAAATACTCAGAGTCCAGTCTCTCAATGAAGGCAACCAAATCACCTGACACATGGATAGATCCATCAGAATCAGCACCATTATTAATCTCCTCCATAGGCTCAACTAAGTTGCCAATCACAATATTAGGATATTGCTGCAAGAT
>JADLZL010007814.1:0-104836 GCA_015844335.1 Chrysopogon serrulatus | reverse complement strand
GGTTGATTACTAATTTATTAACCATTTTTACAGTTGTTGAAAGCCACTAATTAACTTGCTAAGTGGAGATTAATTAAACCCTAATTAATCAAAGAATTAATTAATTAAACATTAACTAAATAAGGCATTAATTAAGCATAATACAAAAATTAGTCAAAATAGGATCAAACTTCATAATTAAGATCATCATCATCTAATTAGCACACAAAACAAGTTTCATAATTTTTGGACTTATATTTTAATTACTAAAAATCATGGAAGTTGCATTTATTAATTAAAAGAGCAAATTATAGCACAACTAAATTTTATTGGAAAACCAGAGTTAGCATTTTTTTGGTGTAGAGCATAACACAGGGAGCACATACATATTTTTCTTGTATTTTTATCTGCCCAAATAAAATTATAGCAAAAAGGTGAAAATCAACATTTAAAACATAAAAAGAAAAAGAAAAACAACTTCTCTTTCTTCGCGGGCTCACTGTGCGGCCCATCGGCCTGCACAGTGCGGCGGCACGACCCGTCCGCCCGCCCGCATCGCGCTCTCTTCTCTCTCTCTCTCTTTGATCGACAAGGTGACCCCGCTGTCGGTCCCTTCCCTTCCTCCTCCTCTCTCTCGTCAGAAAGATTCGGCGGCGGCGACAAGACGGCGGGCGTGCCGCCGATGGCGACCCTCCGACGAAACCGATCACCCAAACGGACTCCCCATACCGAGGCGAACTCGGCAAGCTACTACACGGCTACTTCCCATCAACGGAGCCAAGCACATCCACGAGCACGGCGACTCGGCCAAGAATCGGCGAAAGCGGCGCAAAGTTGTTCCGCCAAACTACAACGACGCGGATGCAACCAACGTCTCGCATACACACTCGAGGGCTCACCACGGTTTCAAAACAAAGGAGCGGCGGACTTGTAGATGTTCGGAGCTAGATTGGCGGCGATGGCAGCGGGTTCGGGGTGAACTCCGACGAGCTCGACGGTGTTCCGAGGAAACGGCTCGGCTCTGCATCATCCATCAAAGCCAACAGGGGTCAGCGGGTCAAAGCGGAGCGTTTGAGAGTGTTGGTTAGGGATGTGACCCACCGAAACGGCCTGGCCATGAGCGGATAGTGCTCGGCGGCGCCTCACCGGAGTTGGAGAAGAACGAGGCGGGGTGGGCGATTTCAGTGTCCTCACGGCACAATCAGTGGCTCAAGGCGTGCGCAAGGGAAGGGCGGAGATGTGTGCAAGCTATTGAAATCAGTGGCGGTGTGTAGAGCGCGAATTTGGCAAGAGAGTGGCGACGGCCGACGGTGAGGAAAAAGGAGAAAAGATGACGACGGCGGCGGCCTATGGCTTTTATAGGAACCAAGGAGGGTCGACGAGCTAGCCGGTGTCTTCGCGACGGCCGTGAGCTGGTTGGTGGCGCGTGAAACGCGGCAAGGGCCGAGAACGGCCACGGCGGCCGACGATGAGTCAGCCGGCATGGGCAGCCGGCGAGGTGGCACCCCCCCTGTTGAACACTGTAGCAGGGACACCTTGCTTTTTCATTTTCAAAATTACTCTTAGAAATTGAACTGTACACAAAAATCTTCCAAAATATCAATTGTGTAACTTTTCATGCTCTACAACTTTCATTTAGCAAGTTTGGCCAGATTCCAAATAGTTTTTGAATTTGAAATTCAAATTTGAAAAGGGGACAAAACCCTAACCTTTAGGATTTCAAAATTACTTTCAAATTTTAAATAAAAGATGAAAATCTCCCAAAATAAAAGTTGTTCCATTTCTCAAGATCTACAACTTTTATTTAGGAAGTTTTTCATGAACTAAATATATTTTGAATTGGAGTTTAAAAACCAAAAGGGGATATTTCCCAATTTAAAGAACTTTTGAAATTACTTCAAATTTTATTTAAAAACTTGAAAAACTATATATACCAAAGTTGTATATCTCAAAGATATGTACAAACTGTATTTTTAGAGTTTTCCCAAATTTTGAATATTTTGAGATGAAATTGAAAAGGGGGCAGTTTTTACTTTAAATTTCAAGCTTTTGAGAAGGATTTTCAAATTGAATCTTTGGGCAATTAATTAATGATGTTGTGACACTTTTCAAACCCAACCAATGACATATTTTTTTAAAGTACAAAGTTCATACTTTGAAATAGTGCCCATGGTTAGCAACCTTTATTTATAAAATTAATTATGGTTAGCTCCTCAAAATTGAAAGTGAAATTCAAATTCCAACATAGCCAATTGAGCTAGGGTTTGGGATTTGAATTCTAAATTCAAATTTGATTTTTCCTTGCATCTCATTTGACTTATAAAACATCTTTGGGGTGTAAGTTAGAGTTAGCCAATCACTTGTACACACCAAGGTTGCTTTTAGTTGATTATTTTTATAAACCAAATTAAACATGTGGGTGGAATTAAATGATAAACACATACACATGTGATATAGAAGAGCTCAAACAAACCCTAGAATTGTAAACTCATTTTTGTCATTTGCATTAGGGTTCTCTAATCATGAATGCTTATGCGATGATGATGATGACATGACAGGTTTAGGTTAACGTAACACCAGAGGTGTTACATTATATTTCCCTTAAAAGGAATCTCGTCCCGAGATTCAAAGCTTAGGGCTAACTAATAGAAAAGGAAATGTATCAAGTAGACACATCTTACATGGTTTCATAAGGAAGGTAGAAGGGTTCATATTACAAGTCTCATTTTTTTTTGGAAAGTCACAATTCTTGGAAACGAACCGTGACTTAGGAGAGGGAAGGAAGAAACTCCGGGAAATGCTCATTCAAGAACTCCTCAGACTCCCAGGTTGCTTCATCCTCAGAGTGCTGATCCCACTGGATTTTGTAAAACCTTCTTATGTGCCTACGTGTGACCCGATCTTTCCGATCAAGAATTTTAACTGGATATTCAACAACAGTCAAGTCGGGTTCAAGGTCACTCCTTCAATATCAACAGTTTTGTGCGGTACCCGCAAACACTTTTTAATTGGGATACATGGAACACATTGTGCACAAGAGACAATTGTTCAGGTAGATTTAACCGATATGCAACCTTCCCACATCTTTCTGTAATCTGAAATGGACCAATATATCGGGGTGCCAGTTTACCTTTAACCCCAAAACGGTCGACACCCTTACTTGGTGACACTTTCAGATATACATAGTCTCCAACTTCAAATATCAATGGTCTTCGCCGTTTATCAGCATAACTTTTCTGTCTAGACTGAGCTCTTCGTAGATTTTCCTGAATCTGCTTCACTTTAATTTCAGTTTCTTTGACTAGGTCAACACCGAAGAACCATCTTTCTCCGGACTCGGACCAATTGAGTAGAGTTCGGCACCTACGGCCATACAAAGCTTCGAACGGTGCCATTCGAATGCTTTCTTGATAACTGTTGTTGTAGGCAAACTCAACTAATGGCAAACATTGATCCCAATCAGAAGAATATGTTAGCACACAGGATCTTAGCATATCTTCAAGAATTTGATTCACTCTTTCAGTCTGACCATCAGTTTGTGAATGGTAAGCAGTACTGTATAATAGATTGGTACCCATAGTTCCATGAAACTTTTGCCAGAACTGAGCCAGGAATTGAGTACCTCGATCGGTGACTATACTTTTTGGAACCCCATGCAAACACATTATGCGATCAATATAAATTAAGGCATACTTGGGAGCTCTATAGTCTTCCTTCACTGGGATGAAATGGGCTAACTTGGTTAAACGATCAACAATAACCCATATTGAATTATAACCCCTGGCTGTTCTAGGTAACCCGACAATAAAATCCATACTTATATCTTCCCACTTCCAAGCTGGAATAGGTAATGGTTGGAGCTCTCCTGCTGCCTTCAAATGCACAGCTTTGACTTTTTGACAAGTATCACAGCGTGCAACATATCGGGTTATTTCAATCTTCATCTTGGTCCACCAGAATCTCTGCCTCAGGTCATGATACATCTTATTGCTACCTGGATGAATCGAGAATCTGGCTAAATGAGCTTCATCAAGAATCAACTGCCGGAGCTCCGGAACTTTTGGAACGACCAGACGATTCTTGAACCACAAGACATTATTGTCATCAAGATGAAAACAAGAGGCCTTCCCAGATCTGACTTTCTAATATGTTGAGACCTTTGTTACTCTGCTGAGCTGCAATAATCTGCTCTTGGATAGATGAATGTACTGTGATATCATTTAGACTACCTTGAGAAATCATATCAATATTCAATCTTTCTAACTCTTGACACAAACTCAGATTCACTGGCGTAACAGCAAGACAATTGCACTGATTCTTTCGACTAAGAGCATCAGCAACCACATTGGCTTTACCAGGATGATAATGTACTTCAAGATCATAGTCTTTGATTAATTCAAGCCATCTTCTCTGCCTCATATTCAGCTCAGACTGTGTAAAGATATATTTCAAACTTTTGTGATCACTATAGATATGACATGGATTACCCAATAAATAGTGCCTCCATATTTTCAGAGCATGCACAACTGCGGCTAATTCAAGATCATGGGTTGGGTAATGTTCTTCATGTCGCTTCAACTGCCTTGAAGCATAAGCAATCACTTTGCCTTCTTGCATCAATACACACCCAATACCGATGCCAGATGCATCACAATATATATCAAATGGCTTTTCAATATCCGGCTGAGCTAGGACTAGGGCAGTAGTCAAAAGATCTTTTAACTTGTGAAAAGCTTGCTCACATTCAGATGACCATCGGAATTTGGTTTGGTTCTTTAAAAGTTCAGTGATTGGATTGGCTATTTTGGAGAAGTCAGGAATAAAACGGCGGCAATATCCCGCCATTCCGAGAAAGCTACGAACTTGATGAACACTGATGGGTGGCTTCCAGTTAAGAATGTCTTAGACTTTGCTAGGGTCAACTGCGACACCCTCAGCAGACAAGACATGACCCAGAAATTTGACTTCACTAAGCCAAAACTCGCATTTACTAAATTTGGCATAAAGCTGATGTTCTCGGAGACGAGTCAAAACAGTACGGAGATGCTCCGCATGTTCTTCTTTGGTCTTGGAATATATAAGGATGTCGTCGATGAAAACCACGACGAAGCGATCGAGCTCGGGCATAAACACCGAGTTCATCAGATACATAAAATGGGCTGGAGCATTAGTAAGCCCAAATGACATCACAAGATATTCATATAGGCCGTATCTAGTGGTGAAGGCGGTTTTAGTAATATCTTTAGGCCTGATTCGGATTTGATGATAACCAGACCTAAGGTCAATCTTGGAGAACACCTTGGCTCCCGCAAGTTGGTCAAAAAGAAGATCTATACGAGGAAGAGGATATTTATTTTTGATGGTCACCTCATTTAGTGGACGATAGTCCACACACATCCTCAAAGTCTGATCTTTCTTTTTCACAAAAATAGCAGGACAACCCCACGGTGATGAACTAGGTCTGATAAAATCTTTGTCCAATAATTCTTTCAACTGAGTTTTCAATTCGGCTAACTCTTTTGGGGGCATCCTATAAGCTCTTCGGGATACTGGTGCAGTACCTGGCTTTAACTCAATTACAAACTCAACGTCTCTCTCTCGGTGGTAATCCGGGCAAATCCTCGAGAAACACATCCGGGAACTCACGGACCACGGGTATATCTTTGATTTCTTACACTTTGTAGTTGCATTAACTGTCTCAACTGCTCTCTTGGGGCTTAGGAATTGGATAAGAAGAGGAGACTGATTATCAGGCAAGAACAACTTAATGGTTCTATTCAATGCATCTATCACAGCGCCATAATGGCATAACCAATTCATTCCAAGGATCACGTCTATATTTTGATCCTTCAGTACTATCAGATCCGTGGGATAGAGATACCCACCAAGAGATATAGGAACCTGATATACCATTTCCCGTGTGTGTATATGCCCTCCCGGCGATTGCACCAAAAACTCATCTTTAATTTCTTTTATGGGGATTTCATGCTTTGTAACAAAAGTACGGTTGATGAATGTATGTGATGCACCAGAATCAAATAATGTAATTGCAGGGTGGCCGGCAACGAGGGAACATACCCATCGATGAGTTCTCCTTCAAGGACATTCCCGGTGCGACTTGATACACACGTCCATTTTCCTTCCGGCATTCACTCTCGGGGCATCTTTGCGAACTACCCCCCCGACTCGACTCTGCTGGCGACTGCCAGATCCTTGTTAAAAATTGGAAACATTTCTTTTGGGATATGGACAGTTTCGAGCAATGTGTCCGGACCGGTTACAATTGAAACACGGACCGAGACCAGTAGGAGGATTCTAGGAAGTGGGTGGGGTTGTGTTTCGAACACCCTGGGTGCTCGGCTGTTGGGGATAAGTTACGGCAGCAGGGCGAGTGTACACCTGTTGCCTTTGAGCTTGCTGCTGCTGTGGTGGGTAGGGATAGGATTGATGGCTTTGCTGCTGCTGTGGATAACGGAATGACTGGCGATTGTGCTGTGTGGGATGGTAGATAACCTTCTGACGTTTTTGGATTCCGCCAGATGGTCTAGGAAAGGCACGCCGCTCTTCATTCTTCTGTTTTAACAAGGATCTTTCATAAGAGATTGCAATATCCACTGCCTCATAGAAGGTGGCATTTGGATTTGCAGTAAGGTGGGTTTCAATATCACTCTTTAAACCCCTCAGGAAGCATTTCTTCTTCTTTTTGTCAGTATCCACATGCTCCGGTGCATACTGTGATAAATGACTAAACAAGTTCACATACTGCACCATGGATCGACCACCCTGTTTCAGAGCCAGAAACTCTTCCAGCTTTGCTTGCATCACCCCGTCAGGAATGAAATGCTGACGGAATGCATCTTGGAACATGGCCCAAGTGACTTGCTGTCCGACTGGCTGACGTGCTAGAAAGTTTGCCCACCATACTGATGCAGGGCCTCTCAATTGTTGGGCGGCAAACTTGGGTTTCAACAGGTCTAGACAACCCTCTAACAGGTCAAATTTTTGATCTATGACATGAAGCTAGTCATTAGCCTCTAAGGGATCCTCAGCCCTAGTGAAAACTGGCGGACGAGTTTCAGTGAAGTCCGCATACGTGATCTCGTCATGATTACGACGACCACGATTGTCATAGGGTGCCTCGCGATTTTGCTGACTCATTTCCCGTAGCAGACGGGCATTCTCAGTGGTGGCATTGACTAAAGGCGCCCGCGGCTTCACCAAAGACGTGGTGTTTGGTGGTGCCTGCGGGGCCTCACCCCTCTCTTGTGAAGAACCAGCGCGAGAATGATCAGACATCTGTTATAAACAATATCATATTTATTCACAAGCAGATTTATTGAACTTTAAAACAGTAGTACAAACCAGTCACACATGGGTTCACTTATTCATATTACAGGTCCGCTCGTAGGCCGGACATACCTAGGTTGACTATTTAGCACATAAGGATAACTATATTACACATTCCTCTCAGGGAACTCAGGCATCTGAATCATTGCCCGCGACGGACTCGTAGTCCTCGTCTGCCTTGGGCTCCTCAGTCGGTGACGGGTACACCTCCGGTGACTCCACGGACCCCAAGTCGTCCGCGGCTACCTGCTGCTGGTACAGAGGGTGGTGGAGGTTGTACTGATGATGGACTTCCTCGTGTAGAGCTGCATTGTAGGCTTGGAGATCATCTATCTGAGCCTGCAACTCTTCTATGTAATCATACCCGTCATTCCTTTGATGCCTCACACCTTCCAGCTCTTGCTGAAGACGGGCAATGGTATCTTGGAGCTTGTGAATGGTCCGAAGATCCGACTGCTCCTGCCTCATCTGATCGGCTAATTCGGACTTCAACTCGTCCTTCTTGGCAATTGCTATCCCGCGCTCCTTGGTGACGGCAGCTAACTCAGCAGACAACTCGGCTATCTTCTGCTTTTTGGTTATCTTTTTCTCAGGTTTTGGCTCGCTCGGTCCGGCCTCAGCATCATTGCGGCGTGGTGCCAATTGGTGATGTGGCACACCCTTAGAGCCGGTCATCTTGCGAGCAGTCTGCTTGGTGCGTGCCATCCTGTAGGAAGTAAAGATAGAGTCTATAAGATTGAGAGCCTTAGGGTTAGCAAGAATAGGATTAATTTTACTTAGCCCAACCACTTTTTAACGGGGATATGATTTTAAACATGTGAATTAAACATGATGCATGATCGAATCTACGGATCAAGCAAAAACTTTTTTTAAACTAGCATAAACATACTTTTAGTAATATAGGGCAAAAAGAAAACAAGATGATACTTCGCTTAAGACTCTTTTAAATAGCACCTAGAAAGACTACTGGAAAGAATTAAGACGGAGCTGAAGCAATTTGGACTAAACCACCTTTAACTTTTGGATCCAAAACATTTTAAATTTTTTGAAAGGTAACACTGCGAGTATCTTTGTAAGTACCGCTCTGATACCCTTTGTGGCAGAACCTTCTAAATTATATGGCCCACAAGCACCTGACATTGTCCCTAAGACCTCTGTCGGCTATGCTTGTACACCACATAACCTAGATCGTTCCGTCGGGTGGATCCCCGATAAACCACGATTCCTCCAGGATCGATACTTACAGAGACATCACAGTATTACAACAGTTTTCATACACAAATATCAGAGTAGCGGAAGACTTACAATAACTTAACTTACAAACCATTTGATAAACTTATACAAGCCAGAGTGTTATAGTTACAAAACAACGGAAGTATCATTAAGTAACTTTACAAACCACACAACGGAAATGCCCTGCCCGAGGGCCACACAATCTACTCTTCCTCAGCAGACTCTTCCTCGATCACCGTCATGCAACAAGGGCCGTAGCACACTTGTTCACATGGTTCACCTGCAACAGGGGTTTAACAAACCCTGAGTACAAAAAGTACTCCGCAAGACTTACCCGACTAAAAATTGGGGAGAAGACTCAGGAATGCTGGCTAATAGGAATCAAGGTGAGGTTTTAGCAAGATCAAAAACACCTTTTGCGAAAAGAGACTAAGCCAGTCCTTACTATAGCACACACTTGTCAAATATATCACGAATTCAAAACTTTTCAGGCTCACCACTTTCATCATTACTACGATGCTGATGCTTGGTCAAGTCTCCCATATCATGGAGCAACGACGATTCGAATCGCTTAATATACCCAGCTGGGGCTTCCTAGCCACACGATGTATGTAGGACCGAACATCTTACATGCATCAACTCACACTTGTATTTCTCCCTGCAAGAACGGGTCCTAGCCACGAGAGCACGGTACACCATCTCCCTACGCCGTCTATACGTCGACGGTGCGCTCGTAGTGTGGGTACCCGCTACTTCCCGTCCCGGTGTCCGTCCTCGTCACGGATGATACAAGGGAGCTTACCGCCATTAGCATGCGACTAGTACTATCCAATAACCTTCTTGACCACAGGATCACCACAACGGACGGTCCTTAACCGACACAAGTGGATGACACTACACCAGGGTACTAGCCCATCCTGGTGCAAGTCACTCCACCGGCGTCTCGATTTACTCATCATCATGCTCTTGTAGTTTATCCTTGACCCCGTCGGAACAAGGATAAACGACAAGCAACATCAGGTTTTCGTAACTTCCCTTCAGAGGGCATTGTTATCACACTTTTGAAAACAGTTGCTCAAAATCCTACACTAGTAGCAATGCTAAGCGTGTACTAAAATTTTCGAAAGCAAAGCAGGTATTCAGGATGATGTATCAAGGTACGGTAAATGCATCAAAGTAGAATATCACACAACTCCTAACATCTAATGCATCATCTCAGGAACATAAAATATAAAGCTTTTTGAAATACAAGGAATTGTTTAAATGCATCCGGGGCTTGCCTTGGGGCTCGATGAAGTGAGGTTCCACTACACAAGTACCAAGATCAGATCCCGCCTCCTCGCACTGAACACCTTCTTCAGATATAGGAGTTGGATCAACTCCTTCTTCAGGTCCGACAGCTACACGACAGAGATGCATGATTACAATGCAGTAATTAAAAGAGCATGCGATAATGATGCAACGACAACTAGTCTATCTTGAGCACAACTTTCTTTCACGGTAACGCTGCATTATGGAAGTATAACTAACGTCGACGACGACGGACTAACGATACGCAATCAACATGAAATACCGAAGGTCATTAGGGTTAATGACCTAGGGTCATCACTCAATCCTAAAATCAAGCAACCCTAATAGTGATTAAGGTTGATTACTAATTTATTAACCATTTTTACAGTTGTTGAAAGCCACTAATTAACTTGCTAAGTGGAGATTAATTAAACCCTAAGTAATCAAAGAATTAATTAATTAAACATTAACTAAATAAGGTATTAATTAAGCATAATACAAAAATTAGTCAAAACAGGATCAAACTTCATAATTAAGATCATCATCATCTAATTAGCACACAAAACAAGTTTCATAATTTTTAGACTTATATTTTAATTACTAAAAATCATGGAAGTTGCATTTATTAATTAAAAGAGCAAATTATAGCACAACTAAATTTTATTGGAAAACCAGAGTTAGCATTTTTTGGTGTAGAGCATAACACAGGGAGCACATACATATTTTTTTCTTGTATTTTTATCTGCCCAAATAAAATTATAGCAAAAAGGTGAAAATCAACATTTAAAACATAAAAAGAAAAAGAAAAACAACTTCTCTTTCTTCGCGGGCTCACCGTGCGCGCCCACCGGCCTGCCTGCTGCCAGCGGCCTGCGGCCCGGCCCCGCCCCCCACACGCCCCTCTTCTCTCTCTCTCTCTCTCTCTGACTGACAGGGTGACCCCGCCTGTCAGTCCCTTCCCCTTCCTCCTCCTCTCTCTGTCCGAAAGACGGCGGCGACGCACGGCGGCGTACTTCGCCGATGGCGACCCTCCGACGAAACCGATCACCCAAACGGGCTCCCCATACCGAGGTGAACTCGGCAAGCTACTACACGGCTACTTCCCATCAACGGAGCGCGTACATCCACGAGCACTGCGACTCGGCGCAACGGCGAGCGGCGGCACAAAGTTGTTCCGGCCAAACTACAACGACGCGGATGCAACCAACGTCTCAGACACACTCAAAGGCTCACCACGGTTTCAAAACAAAGGAGCGGCGGACTTGTAGATGTTCGGAGCTAGATTGGCGGCGATGGCAGCGGGTTCGGGGAGAACTCCGACGAGCTTGACGGTGTTCCGAGGAAACGGCTCGGCTCTGCATCATCCATCAAAGCCAACAGGGGTCAGTGGGTCAAAGCGGAGCGATTGAGAGCGTTGGTTAGGGATGTGACCCACCGAAACGGCCTGGCCACGAGCGGATAGTGCTCGGCGGCGCCTCACCGGAGTTGGAGAAGAACGAGGCGGGGTGGGCGATTTCAGTGTCCTCACGGCACGATCAGTGGCTCAGGGCGTGCGCAAGGAAAGGGCGGAGATGTGTGCAAGCTATTGGAATCAGTGGCGGTGTGTAGAGCGCGAATTTGGCAAGAGAGTGGTGACGGCCGACGGTGAGGAAAAAGGAGAAAAGATGACGACGGCGGCGGCCTACGGCTTTTATAGGAACCAAGGAGGGTCGACGAGCTAGCCGGCGCCTTCGCGACGGCCGTGAGCTGGTTGGTGGCGCGTGAAACGCGGGAAGGGCCGAGAACGGCCACGGCGGCCAGCGATGAGTCAGCCGGCATGGGCAGCCGGCGAGGTGGCACCCCCCGTTGAACACCGTAGCGGACACCTTGCTTTTTTCATTTTCAAAATTACTCTCAGAAATTGAACTGTACACAAAAATCTCCCAAAATATTAATTGTGCAACTTTTCATGCTCTACAACTTTCATTTAGCAAGTTTGGCCAGATTCCAAATAGTTTTTGAATTTGAAATTCAAATTTGAAAAGGGGACAAAACCCTAACCTTTAGGATTTCAAAATAACTTTCAAATTTTGAATAAAAGATGAAAATCTCCCAAAATAAAATTTGTTTCATTTCTCAAGATCTACAACTTTTATTTAGGAAGTTTTTCATGAAACTAAACAGATTTTGAATTGGAGTTTAAAAACCAAAAGGGGACATTTCCCAATTTAAAGAACTTTTGAAAATTACTTCAAATTTTATTCAAAAACTTGAAAAACTTTATATACCAAAGTTGTAGATCTCAAAGAGATGTACAAACTGTATTTTTGGAGTTTTCCCAAATTTTGAATATTTTGAGATGAAATTGAAAAGGGGGCAGTTTTACTTTAAATTTCAAGCTTTTGAGAAGGATTTTCAAATTGAATCTTTGGGCAATTAATTAATGATGTTGTGACACTTTTCAAACCCAACCAATGACATATTTTTAAAGTACAAAGTTCATACTTTAAAATAGTGCCCATGGTTAGCAACCTTTATTTATAAAATTAATTATGGTTAGCTCCTCAAAATTGAAAGTGAAATTCAAATTCCAACACTTAGCCAATTGAGCTAGGGTTTGGGATTTGAATTCCAAATTCAAATTTGATTCTTCCTTGCACCTCATTTGACTTATAAAATATCTTTGGGGTGTAAGTTAGAGTTAGCCAATCACTTGTACACACCAAGGTTGCTTTTAGTTGATTATTTTTATAAACCAAATTAAACATGTGGGTGGAATTAAATGATAAACACATACACATGTGATATAGAAGAGCTCAAACAAACCCTAGAATTGTAAACTCATTTTTGTCATTTGCATTAGGGTTCTCTAATCATGAATACTTATGCGATGATGATGATGACATGACAGGTTTAGGTTAACGTAACACCAGAGGTGTTACACCGCCGCCGCCACGACCTAGCACGCGGCCATCCTCTCCACTCTGTTCTTCACCTAGCACTCTAGCTCTGGCTCCAACATGGAGAACGCCCTCGACTGGCCCACTCCCGGGCCTTCGAACACCACCTTGCTGAAATTGTCAAATTGCCCCTACTGCGTCATGCTAGGAACTGATGTTGTTGCTGCTGCACGCCAGGCGCTCGGGTCTTCATTGGCCCCTTCATCAAATCTTGGTCGGCCACTCAATAGGTATGCCTATCACCCCTTCCCTTCCCTTTATGCTTTGTGAATTTGATCCTATGGTTCTTTATGCCCATCAAATCTAGTAAGTTGAACTAGTAAACTTCATCGAATAATACAAAAAGGTTAGGTTTCAAAATCTCAGTTCAGCCATGAACATCAAGATATTTACAAGTGATATCTTTGAAACTCCTTTTCGAATCTAGGTTTGCACCTTATTATAACAAAGCCTTGGGGAGTCTCATCCCCTGGTTGAGTTTTTTAAATTTACGAGTGATACGGTAGTTGAACCCATTTCTTCACGTCGAGGAGCAAATACTAGATGTGAAAGAGCAATAGTTAACAATTAGAAAGATAAAATTATTGTCTTAATAATGTTACAATGGGAGAAAAAAACTATTAAATATATATAGCAAACGGTGGTCAAAATCATGTATATTTTTTCTAAAATTTAAAAGTTACGAATATCGAGATATATACAAAATCTATGTATTTAGAAAAAGGTTAGAATGATCTACAATTTGAAAAAAGTTAGAATGATCTACAATTTGAAATAGGTATTATAGTTTATTTTATGATGGACATTATAATGTCCTATTAATCTTGTATTCTCATCAAATTAAAATATAGCATTGATAGATTTTTTTTCTCTTGCTGCAAAGAATGAAAATATTTAGATTTAAATATATCACAACTTTCATTTTGATTCTATACATGTGTTGCTATAGTTAAATATTTAGTAGTATAAGTTTTTAGTTCAAAAAACATGCCATTCTAATATATGATTACAAATCGGTAAGAAATTAGTTGCCAACTTGTCTCTGTTTGTCCATAAGCATGACAGGAGATTTCCCTCGATTTACCTTTCTCAATATCATGACCAAAATAAATTTTAGGTTATGTCATCTTTTCAAATCGATTTTGCAATGTTTACTTGTATTTTTCACACTTACATTTTTATAGTAAGTACTCATCATACCAAAATTTGCCCGACTCTAAAGTTTTGTCGGTCCGCTACTGACATGTTGTAAATATGCCCTTATGAATTAATTGACATCTTTAACTTATTAAAACTTAAAATAGTGGTTAGAATTTTAATTATAGTTCAAATTAAAGAAAATATTGCTTTGTGCATACTTAAAACATATAAAAATGAGTAAATCAATCTTCTAATGTTTTATAAACATTGTTATTATGTCAAAATCATAATGTTTTATTAGACATTTTTGTTGCTAAGCTGAAATATCTCTCATTTCTGATGTGAATATATACTTTTGAATTTTGAAATAAAGATTCTCACCATTGTGATGCGAATATCAATGGGCACATAATAATTATAATTATCAATTATTTGTTCTGAGCTTAATATACCAACTTTTTGTTATACAATATGACCATACATTGTTGTTATAAGGTTTGAACTATAGATGCACTAATTTGATGAGTTGTTACACTAAATTAGATATTTAATAAGTTGTGGACTAATACTTACACATTGCTAAATTATCTTATGAAATTGAGTATTCAAATTATTGGACTAATCTGCACACACCTTTCAAGTTTGACGGTGAGCTGTGCACGGAAGATCTGGCCTTCGTTGCATAGAACATGCATACAGTTTTGTCGGCCGTCCTGTTCAGTATCACGAAAGAAGCCCGACTGATTTGTTGTGAGAAAAAACTATTCAAATGGTTGCTAAGTCTAATTGATAAGACAAGTGAACTAGGAGAATTGGTGACCAGGCTGATTGATAAAGCAAGCCATGGTAAGAGAAGTGATATTTTGCACAAATTTTTAAATTAAATGAGTGGTTAAATTGGATGTCAAAAAAGTCAAACGTCTTTTAAACTAGGATGGAGTAAGTACTCTTTACATGTAAGGAGTTTGATAGTATGATTCTAGAACTGGACTTTGTGGAAGAACTGGGAGAACTAGGAAGACGATAGACGAAGTTTGGTAATGAAAGTTTGATTATTTTTTTGAGATTCAGTTATAGACGCAGTCACTCACATATATACAAGCGCACACTCATTTCTATAAACGTATGTATGTACATCCTATACCTACGAACACTTTCAAAGAATGGACGGCCCGCACCCATTTCCTATCCGAATACAAGGCCCAGCATTGCACGGCCCAAGTACTCAGCCGCCTTACTCCCTCTACACCATGACAGCCCGTTACTGTACACCATAACGGCCCGCACCCATTTTCCTATCCGAATACAAGGCCCAGCATCACGCGGCCCAAGTACTCAGTCGCCACGCGTTTGCCTCTTGCTCTTGGTCTTGGCTTGGTGGTACCTGAGATTGAGAAGGACGGGTTTTGTTTCCTACCAAAAGGCTCCGCCTGTTGTCATCCCCGTCCCAGAGGCCGTGTGGCTCGGGAAAGTGACGGGGCACTGCACGTAGGAGAAATGCCGTCGGTGTCGTCGTCGACCCAACAGCCCGTGACCAGTGACCACGCCTTCATGGCTTCATATATACTTCCGGTCAGAGCAGTAGTGTGGATCGTCTCGTTGGGCCTCATCGTCTTTATTTCTTCGTCACTATCTGTTACTCATTTATTGTGCTTTGGCAGCTCATTGCTTCAGGATTCCCGTATGCTGGGGATGCATATTTGGCATGTGGCTGCTTGCTCGACGGCCGATGATGCTATTATATTAGCTAGTCTATTAGAGTAAGTATACCAAAGAGCTGTGGGTGGGGTATACGCAAGATGAAGGAGAGAGAAGAGAAACAGATTTTAAGTTTATAACCAATTAACCATGCACATGAATCAAAAGCTTTGTAAGAGAGAAATAAATGAGTTATAGTTGTCTTTCAAATTATAAGATTTTTTTGACTTTTCTACGTGCAATATTATTATAGTATATCCAGATATAGTGTATCTCAGTGCATAATAAGAGCTATATATTTAGAAGACTTAAAATGTCTTATAATTAGGATAGAGAGAATATATGTGTGGTGATGGATTAGCTGTAAGTGTGCGTGCAATTAGCAATGGGTTTATCAACAATATTTTTTTCTCAGCTTAAATCAGTCATTTCAGTTATCAAATGGCTTATAAGTTCTGCCGAACAAGACATACATTATTAATCTTTTAGGGTTCTTGATGACCATGATCTGGCTATATTATTAACCTTCTTATTTTGGTATCTCAACGGCCATGGCGCGGCTGCAGTAAGTCAACTCTGACACCGCAAGCTAGAGCGAAGAGTGGCAAAGAGGGTGGTGAAGCAAGTTAGCAGTGACGGCAGGACACGGAGTGAGAGAGAGGGGGGGGGGGGGCGGGGGAACAGTCATAAGCGCAATAAAAGATGTGTGCCCACAGAACAGATCACTGATACTGGATGAGCAAGTCTCTCGACACAATTTTACTGCAATAATAATGAAAACGATACGAGTACCCACGTACAGTCACAGATGTACTCGTATACAGTACAAACGAAACAAGTTACTACCAATCATGTTGTATATGACCGCTGCAAGGTACATCATCTTATTTATGCTGTGCACCAATTAACGTTGTATAAAGGCCGTGTCCTCAGCTCGTCTCTGTTCCACACTTCCAATGGTCCAAATGGGCCCCGGGGCCCCCATGCCCCCGCCCCATCACCATCATGCACGAGAGAGCTCCAAGCCGAAGGTCTCAAAGGCCCACCATGTCTCTTGCGCTGCACTCAATTATTTCTGGATTTTCCCCCCATGTTCTTCTCCTGGCCTCTGAATCTGGAAGTGATGGATACCCCAAGGCTGCCCACTGCGAAACAAACAAACAAACACGCGAAACAAACAAACAAACACTACCGAAGAAGAATCTTATTCCTACATGGAATGGAACAGTGTTCTTGAGATAATGTAATTTTATTTCCAGCAAACAATGCCTTTCCTTTGTTTAATCACTTTTGACGTTTGCCTCTGTTCAGTCCATTTTGAATTTTTACAGCAGAAGAAAAGAAGGTGACACATTGCCTGATTCTCCTAATCTGCAGCAAGCATCATATATTTTATGGCATGATGGGCACATGTGGCTTGCAAGTCTACATACATCCTACAAACATGCCCCTATCAGTGGAAGGGAATTTTCAGTGGGTGCAGAGACAAAACTGAGCATGTTTCCTCCCTTGCAGGGTTAAACAAAACTTGCTGATTGTGTCATTACTCTGCGGGTTTGTTCTTGTTCCAGTGTCAGTTTGAAAAAGATGGATGCTAGTGTGGCCTAGTTGGCAGGGAGCTCAGAAACCTCATATGATTGGTGATATGCAAGTTGTCCTGATCTACTGCTTAATTCAATATTGAATGGGTCCTTACCTACCAGGTTAAATTAGTGTGCTACTGGAGGTTACTTAAATGGTATGACGCAGGTGGATTATATGGAAGGAACTCTCCATCAGATCCTGCAGCATTTTTTTTTGGTGGTAGAGGATTGCAGAGTTTGACCAACCAGTGGTTGGCACCATGTGCCCAAGATTCATCATTCTTTCCCCAATTTTGCATCGCTAGTGTGGAAATAGTAGTGCCAAGAATTACGCTATACTGTCCTGTGGACAGCTTCGTTCGTGTCTGCACATTGTCCTGCAAATGTTTACAGTGGATTCTGGGGGCACACATGACGCGTACAGTTTTTGTTCGGTGAGAAAGTGAGGTGATAACAGTTGGCTAAGCAAAATGGCCACACGTCCACGCGTCTGATTGGGATGGGCATGATGGTATCATCGCGTGTAGCCCACATATCAGATATATGGCCATGTCGGGTTCTGAGCAATGACAGAGCTTGAGTCTTGGCATTAGGACGACTGGCCACCAACCGCGTTGTGTGTCGAGTTCTAACACCCGTTTCATCCTTTTTCACGTGTACATGCTTCATGCTTGCACCGGAATTCACTCAGAGATTTTTACAGTTGATGTGATGAGAACTAGTCCATTAACCTGTGCACCCACGTGGGTTGAAGATATATAAGTACAAGATATTCATTTTCAAATAGCTACAACTAATTATGAAATTATAGAAATACTCTCTAATCACTATCTTATCAATCACTGTCTCATTGATATATGTGTTTTCCAGCATATTCATATATTTTTTCTTTTTTCATGGCATCAATATATATCTTCAATGTGCATTCAATAATTAAAACCTTAGCAGTTGTGCTGGGTACTTTTGCACCACATATTTCGAGAGTTGAGACTTCATGATTTTGATTTTTTTAATTTTGTTGAAGATATAAACACGGGATGCTCATATTTAAACAGCTAGAACTAAAAAAATTCTTTTTTAGAAATACCCTCTAAACTCTATCTAGTTATAATGAATTTATCAATCGTTGATATATTTATTTTTGTCATCATGTCCCCTGATGTGGCCGAGGCACGTAGGCTTCTCCGGCGGCAGAGTGACAGGCAAGGTGGAGCTCCAGAGTGGCGTAGGCAAGGCAGTGGTGGCGAGGCCGATGCGAGGAACAGTGGAGAGGTCGGTGTAGGAAGGGCCTTCGGGTCGGCACAAAGTGAGGCGAAGGCTCGGCACAAGGAGGAGCGGAGAGACCGATGCAGGGAGAGCTGAATTGTGTGGATAGGGGGAGAGACAAGAGAAGCAAGGGAGAAAAAAAAGAGAAAAGAAATCAAAGAAAAAAAAGAAATAATAAAAAAAAGGGTGTATTTCAACATTTTGAACAACCATGCTAAGTTGTTTTACTAAATATTTTTTTTCTAATTATAGGAGCCAAAGCCGAGAAGAGTTGTTTTATGAGAGATGCCATGACTATAGCTATTTTGGCTGGAAGTTGGAGCTATAATAAACAGGCCCTTAATAAAAACAAAACTCGTGAAATTTACACTAAGAATAGGCTTAGATTCAGTTTAGTGAAGTGTTTTTGTTTTCCATCTATATGGCTTCTTAGGCCTAACTTCGATCGTAAGTATGCATGTACACAGAGTTAGACCATTTCTAGATCAACACTAGAGCTAATAAAAAGTAGCTAAAAATGCTCTAGCAAATTAAAACAATCCAGTTTATAGCCCAATTTAAATTATCCAATGACCCGTCTTATAAAAAGCAATTATCTCTGCCTAAATATATGTATGACAAGATTTAGTTAAACATTAGAAGCAGGTCACTTTTTAAATTATTTACTAGTTTGAAACATATCTTTTTCTAAAAAATTGTATTAGAAATATTGTGGCAGAACCTTCTAAATTATATGGCCCACAAACACCTGACATTGTCCCTAAGACCTCTGTCAGCCATACTTGTGTACCACATAACTCAGAATGTTCTGTCGGGTGAAACCCCGATGACACCACGATCCTCCAGGATCAACTTCTTACGAGATATTGTAGTATTACAACCGTTTTTATTCAAATACAACAAAGAAGCGGAAGATTTATAAAATATATGACTACATTTGATCAGAGTTTAATTAAACAAAACTTAATTGAGTTTGCGGAAGTAAGAAGGAGATTTAGAACACCTGCAGGAGAACACCACAGGGAGATATTTGATCACGTCAAGCCCACTGGCATGATCGAACTTAGCAGCAACAGTCAGCACCTGCAACAGGGGTCAAACAAACCCTGAGTACAAAAGTACTCCGCAAGACTTACCCGACAGAAAAGAGTGGAGAAGACTCAGGAATGCTGGCGATAGGAATCAAGGTAAGGCTTTAGCAAGAATCAAAGACACCTTTTGCGAAAGGAGACTAAGCCAGTCCTTACTATAACAATCACTTGTCAAACATGTAACGAATTCAAAACTTTCCAGTCTCACAACTTCCATTATTACTACGATGCCGGAACTCGGATCAAGTCTCCCATATCGTGGAGCACCGACGATTCGAATCGTTTTATATACCCAGCTGGGGCTTCCTAGCCACACGATGTATGCAGGACCGAACATCTTACATACATCAACTCACGCTTATATTTCTCCCCCGCCGAACGGGTTCTAGCCACGAGAGTACACACCATCTCCCTACGCCGTACAGGCCTCGACCGTCGACGGTGCGCCGTGAGTGTGGGTACACGCTACTTCCCGTCCCCGGTTGTCCGTTCTTGCATGGATCATACAAGGGAGCTTACTGCCATTAGCATGCGACTAGTACTATCCAATAACCTCATGATCCCAGGGCCAAACAATGGACGGTCCTTAACCGACACAAGTGAACAACACTACACCAGGGCACTAGCCCATCCTGGTGCAAGTCACTCCACCGATGTCTCGATTTACTCATCATCATGTTCTTGTTGCGTACCCTTGACCCCGTCGGAACAAGGATAAACAACAAGCAACATCAGGTTTTCATAACTTTCCTTTAGAGGATATTGTTATCAAACTTTTGAAAACATTTTATTTGTAAAGCCTATGCTATCAGCAGGGTGAAGCATATACTAAACATTTTCAAATCAAAACGGGTTTCAGGGATTATATCTCAAGGAAGGGAAATGCATCAATATAGGATATCACTTAACTCCTACACATAATGCATCATATCATAAACATAGAATTATAAAGAACCTTTAAAATTCAAGAAAAAGGGTTTAATGCATCCGAGGCTTGCCTGTGTTGCAGAGAAGTTAGATTGTTAGTCTTGAAATCAACCTCTGCGTGGATTCACCTTGTAAGAGTTGGATCACCGCGTATCTTTTGGATCACCGTGAATCTTCTCTGAACCTTAACCATTGCGATCCTTCACTCTCACGTACACTACACGTACATAAAATGATATATACTAAGTATGATGAAATGCATGACATGATGCGGGGCAACATGGATGAAACGACTTAATTACATTGCATCTTGAGTACAACTTTCCTTCACGGTAAAGTTGCATCAAGAGATCATAAGTAACAACTTTGATGACATCAAATAACGTAACAAATCATCACAATTGATTTGCCGAAGGTCATTAGGGTTAATGACCTAGGGTCATCACTCGGTTCCAAAGTCAATCAACCCTATGGTGATTAAGGTTAATTACTACTTTATTAACCATTTTTACAGTTGTTGAAAGCCGCTAATTAAACTTACTTCTTGATTAACTATCACTACACATATGATATAGATTACTTCTACTACTACACAATCAAGCCATGAACCATTGGGGTGATAATGATTCTTGGTCTTCAAGCAACATCAAAAGCAACCAAACCTAAATGCATCCTATCCTTGCTACTTAAGTCTTTTTAATTATTTATTGCATGTGAGCAACATTATATATAAACTATACATGATCATGCCTTGGACCAGGGAGGTTTACTGATCCGAGTCTTCAAACAGTACCACAAACCACTCAACATTTAAATAATCAACTAATTAATTACTTAGTTATTTTATTAATTATTTTTGTGGTCATAAAACAAGGTAGAAATTAGTTATTAAAATAAACTTCTTCAAAACAGTACCAAAATTTTAGTGGAGGTCATTTTTACATGAAAAGCTTAACCCTAAAGTTTCATGATTTTTTTGGATTAATATACTACCCTACAAAAATCAGAGACTATGCATTTATTAATTAAAACATGGAATTATTGAGCATGACAAAAGTGATTAACAGGCTGCAAACCTATTTTTCTATGAAACTATAAATTATGAGGATCACACACATATTTTTGTTACATTTTTATGTCCCTAAATTATTTAATATGAAATTTCCAAAAATCGAAACATGAAAATCATTTTAGAAAAAGAAAAGGAAAAGCATTTCACCTTTGCTTCTTTTCTCATCTAGTTTTAATGGCCGGTCAGTCTCTCCCTCCCTCTTCTTCTTCCTCATTTATCAATCGTTGATACTATCGTATTTTTGTCATGATGGGGCATGGCGTGGCGGGGCACGTAGGCTTCCGCGGGGCATGAAAGCTGTTGGGTCGATGAGCACCGAAAGGCCAGCGAACAGGTGGAGGCTCAACCGCGGCGTAGGGGAGGCGAAGTGTGGCGATATGGCACCAAGACCTAACTAACAGGTCGACGGTGACCAGCACGTCAAGGTAAAGCTCAACCACTGCTTGGTTGGACATGAAGATCACCGGTGAGACCTAGCCAGGCAGGAAGGGTCCTCGGCGGCGCTCTGCCGACGTTGGAGAAGAAAAGGAGCCGCGCAGGCTACTCCGGCGGAATTGGCTTGCGATCGGCGGCTCAAACGCGTCGCAGAGGAGTGGCGGAGATGTTGGCAAGGTAGCTGAGGCTATGATGGAGCATCGTGCGTGAATTTTGGTGGCGGGTGGTGATGGCCGGCGGCCGTGCAGGAAGAAGGAAGAGAAGAAACGGCGGCCGACATTGGCTTATAAAAGGAAAGGATACGTCGATGAGTTGTCCAGTGACCTCGCGAAGTTGTCCAGGTGGTTGGCCACGCACGATCGCTGGAGAAAGCACGAGAACGGCCACGGCGACCATGGGTGACCGGCTGGCATGGGTGACAAGCAAGGTGGCACCTACTGTAGCAGCCCGATTGATCTTTTCCCTTTTCAAATTACTTTTAACATCATATAACAACTTGAAAAACTTCCAAAATAAGAGTTGTGCAAAATAATGAGCTCTACAACTTTTATTAAAGAAGTTTTGTTAAATTTCAAATATTTTTTGAAACTACAGTTTAAATTTGAAAAAGGGTTTAAATTCAAACTTTTGGGATTTTAAAATTACTTTCAAATTTTGAATAAAAGATGAAAATCTCCAAAAATAAAAGTTGTTCCATTTTTCAAGATCTACAACTCTCATTTAGAAAGTTGTTCATGAAACTGAATAATTTTTGAATTGGAGTTTAAAAATAAAAAGGGGACAATTCCCAATTTAAAGAATTTTTGAAATTAGTTTAAATTTTATTCAAAAACTTGAAAAACTTTATATACCAAACTTGTAGAGCTCAAAGAGATACACAAACTGTATTTTTGGAGTTTTCCCAAATTTTGAATATTTTGAGATAAAATTGAAAAGGGACAAAAACACTTTGAATTTCAAGCTTTTGAAAAGGATTTTCAAATTGGACTTTTGGGCAATTAATTAATGCTGTTGTGGTACTTTTCAAACCCAACCAATAGTACACTTTCAAAGTACAAAGTTCATACTTTGAAATAGTGCCATTGGTTAGCAACTTTTATTTAGAAAATTAATTATGGTTAGCTCCTCGAAATTGAAAATGATATTCAAATTCCCACACTTAGCCACTCGGGCTAGGGTTTGGAATTTGAATTCCAAATCAAATTCGATTCTTTCTTTTACATTGTTTGACTTGTAAAACATGATTAAGATGTTAAACATAGTTAGCCAAATACTTAATCACTCCAAGGTTGCTTTTAGGTTAATCACTTTTATAAACTTGATTAAACATGTAAGTGAAAATTTAATTGCTTTTTCCACACTATTCTAGTTGACAAGCATAGCAAGTTATACTAAAGATCATTAGGCACCCTCAAAACATACTTAGCATACAAGACAAAGCATTAATCATGAAAAGACTATTAGACCATGAAATGCACTAATGCACTTTAATGCTTGATGAATCACTTAATGATGCATATGATTATATGCTAATTGCATTCTCATTAAATTAATAAACATGATACTTAATGCATAATATGATGACATGGTGGGGTTTAGGTTAACGTAACACCGGGGGTGTTACAAATATTTGTAGCAAAGCAAATTAAAACAATCCAGTTTATAGCCCAATTTAAATTATCCAATGACCCGTCTTATAAAAAGCAATTATCTCTGGCTACATATATGTATGACAAGATTTAGTTAAACATTAGAAGCAGGTCACTTTTAAATTATTTACTAGTTTGAAACATATCTTTTTCTAAAAAAATTGTATTAGAAATATTTATAAAATGACATAATATTGATAAATTTTAAGAATGTATGTAGTATCCTAGAACATATCATCGAATGCATTTTCAATTGCCCAATGCTTTTTACAGAATTACGGATTCTAAAACGGCGAAGGTAACTCAATTACAAATCGAGAGCAAATCAAATACAACAATAGTTTATATTGGAGGGAGTACTAGCTGGCGCAGCTATGGTAGGTTATAAAAAGACATAACACAACCTTAGCACCCGCAGTGTGCTAACCAGAGACAAAGCATCGATGCAGGAACAAACAATAAAATGATGTTTCAAGCCTCGGCACAATGCGGGTGCTCTTTGATTAGAACAAACTATGGAAAAAATGCAAAACATCCTGGTTCAAGTGCACGTCAGCAAAGCTACTTCAATATGATATCTTCATTACCAGCTTAAAAGCTAGTGCAGGTCGCTAAGCACAAGCTCTTTTGATCGTCCTATTATCCCATTATCCCAAAGTCGAAAATCACCTTTCAAATATCCTATTGGTATACGTCACCACACAAATCCAAATAAAACAAAGTCATGGATATAAACACATTGAGTTTTCCAACTCAAATTCATGCTCGTGAATATAAAACCAGCTGTCTACTAAAAACACACGACCCACCACGGGCACATTTCTATGCCCAGATCCATGCACGCTCTAATCATAGGTAACCGATGGGTTGTTCTTGCCACAACAATAGGCACACTACTAAAGTATAGTACATATTCACAATAATCATATATTCACATATACATATTGCATACTCCCTTAGCCCCTAAAAAAGAGATGTTTTGAGTGTTTGTGCCACAAGTTTGATTCAATTTGTAAAAAATAAGTGTAATATTTATAACTTCAAATAAATTTGTTAAAAAATATATTTAAATATCTTTCCAATGATACTAGTTGTGTACTATAAATATTAATAACTTTAATAGAAAATTAGTTAAAGTTATTTCTCATGAAGTGAGAACAACACTTTTTTTCTACAGACAGAGGGAGTTGTGTACAATGAAAAATAACAAATGAGATATCTCATCTCACCAACCATACAATACACATGCATGATAGTTCATACAACAACCATACAAGGACACCTCTTTGATGTAACACGATTGTAAATGCGTGATACAAACTATGTTGCCGCTGTAGTTTGGCCGACTACTAGAAGGATAAAAGGGCATGTTTGGGACAGTGTCCCAAGCACCACGCAGTACGACGGTATTTGTACCGCGGCCTCCACCCTATAGTACAGAACACGTTCTCAAGGTCTCCAGTAATAAAAAGAAATCGTCAATTATGGTGGAGTGTTTGACATGATTTTATCAATTCTCACGAGGGACGACCACACATCTAATTTTAAGCGGTTCCAAATACACCCCTTATATACACCTTTAAATAAGCAAATTTTGTTGAGAAATTTAGAGTGTTGAGGGCTGATATAGGCTTGAATGTTGTAATTCTGTAGGAGTTTTGGTACTGCAACTCCAAATGCACATGGGCAAGCCCGCTGAGTTTAGTTTTTGTACATTAACAAAACCCATGGCTACAAAAAGTAACCAATGTCTTTCCCCTAATATTTAAAACCATCATATTTAAGGTTTTAGGTACTCACTCTATTGTAAGATATAAAATATTTTTTCTAGATTTATAATTTATGTTATCCACTTAGATACAATGAATCTACAAATGTCATATAATTTGAAAGGAACAGAACACCTGTTACCCTCTTCTTGTTTGAAACCCAGATTTATAGAAAAAACACAAGACAAAAACCGTGTTCCCCTACTCTCACTAACGCCGGGAGTGAGCGGCAGCGGCAGGTGCCCATTGGCCAGTGATGACACAGGCACACCGTGACACCGCAGCGGCAGATCGCTTGCGTCCCTGGATGGAAAGGCACAAGCACAAGGTGCCGTGCCAGACTGCCAGTGCGCCAGTGCCACACTTGCCAACGCTCGTGTTCACCCCTCTACCTTTTCGTTTTTTTTTTTAACCGCCGCCCCCCGCCGCCTCACTGCCCTATGGACCCCACGCTCCCCTTCTCCCAATGAAATTTTAAAATTTTCCGCAAGAAACCAGACACGCCGCAGTTATTCCCGCCCACCACGCGCACTTCCCCACCCATCCCTCCAGTTCAAATTACCGAGCCCCACCGGCCCAGCCAGACGCGCGGGCCCCACAGCGGAGCGGGGCTCAGACGTCAGCGTCACCGAGGCCGCCGCCACGTGGACGCGGCGGTCCCCGGCTCCGCGCAACCCCCCTTCCGCCTACGGCAGCAGAACGAGCAGGGCTATAGCACAGTGCCGCCTCCCACCTCCTGTCGTCTCGGTCTCGCTTTAAAATCCCGCGACGCCGTGGCCGCTCGCCTCTTTTGGAGCAGGCCATGTGAAGCCTCTGACCTCCCGATACCTTCCCCTCCCTCCAGTGCTGCTGCAGCAGGGCAGGACAGCGCCGCGTTCTCCTCACGGGGCGCGAAGGCGAAGCTTCGGCGAGATCCGTGCGCGGCGCGATGTCGTCGCGGCCGTCGACGTCGTCCTCGCGGCGGAGCAGCTCGCCGTTCTCCGCGGGGCACCGCCGCCCGCCCACCGCGTCCTCCTCCTCCTCGAGCTCGTACTTCAGCTCCGGCCGCCTCATTCCGCGCTCGTCCCCGTCCTCCGTCAGCTCCAGCTTCTACGGCGGCGGGGGCGGGGGCAGCACTCGGTCCACCACTCCCGGCCGCCGCAGCTCATCCGTAGCGCCGGCGCCGGCGCCGCCCCCCGCGCTCTCGCCAGTGCCGTTCCCCAGCGCCGACGAGCTTGTCATCGAGGACACCTCCCGATCCGGCGACAGCATCTCCGTCACCATCCGCTTCCGACCGCTCAGGTGGGGATCTCGGGAGGAATGCGCGGATCTGCTTGCGACGGGTTGTGAGTTCGGGTTGTGGGAGTGCTTGAACTGGTTTTGAGCTGGATTTGGTGTGGCTGCAGCGAGCGCGAGTTCCAGCGCGGCGACGAGATCTCGTGGTATCCAGATGGGGATCGGCTTGTGCGCTGCGAGTACAACCCGGCAACGGCTTATGCTTATGGTGAGTAGCCTTCATTCAGTTCCGCCTTCGTTCGATTGGGCAATGCAGGTGGCGGGATTGGGGATTCGGATAGTTTATTAGGCATTGGAATTTCATCCTTGGGCATTTTTGGATTTGGGGTTTCCGAAATTAATTATTATGGATTCGAACAATTAATGCTCAGCTTAAATTAGTATACACGACCTTTGATTGGGCTTCATGATGAAACCAAAATTTAGGTCCTGGCCTACAATTTTGGAAGCCGTCTGTTTCTGTGGAAGTATAGTTAATAAGCAGCGCCTGTTTCTGTCGAAGTCCGTAGTTAATATAAATAAACAATCACTGTTATGAGGCTTGCACCATTCCATGCCCTTTCAAGCATATTGTACAGGTGTGCTTGCTGCTGGTTCTTGATTGGTTAGTTATACAGCATGTCTGGGATGATCAAGCATATTGTACAGGTGAGTTTTTGTTATTCTGACTGCCTGGGATGATCAAGCAAACTTTATGTTGGCAGTATTGGTTCTGCTGCGACCAGCCCAATTTGTTTTGGATTCTTAAATGTTTCAAAGTTGTGCCACGCATGTCTGAAAGTTGTGTTCATAGATGAGATGCAAGCAAGTTGTCATCATGGTCTACTAGTACTATGCCTGTTTTGTTGGTTGCAAAGGAATATGCTGGAATTGCACATACTTCAACTCATGTTGAGTACAGTGAATAGTCTGGACTCTGGAGTATACTTCCTGACCAATGACAGGGCAGCATGAAATGAGTCAGTGCTCCAATAATGGGTCACAGCAGTTGATTTTGAAATGCATCCAGTGGATGCCATTATTCACAGTTAAACAAAGCTCAGCATAGGGTTGGTCCAATCCTTCCTTTGCTTACTGGATTGTGTGGGCATAAACCCATGACCCTGAGATGTGGCTGTGCTAGAGCGGGTACATCAGATTCTGGTAGCTTATTGAAATTCTGAGACACTGATTGCTGGCTTGCTGCATCATGGATGCTGTTCAAACTATCAAGATACCACTGATTTGCAAGAATGGAAATATTTCTGTGAGGAAGTATAGAGAGATACTTGCAATAGTCTTTAGGTATGATCACCTGCTGGGCTTTACAAGCATTGAACACTGAGTCTGAATGTGCTACAGATGTGCCATTTGCAAAAAAAACTGTGATCTGGTGGCAAGATGCATTAAAACTTGGTAGAACCAACAAGGCTTTATATGGTCTTCTATGGCCCTTTTATTATCCCATAACATGAAGAGGAGACAATGGATAGGTCTGAGGTGCTGAGTGAGCTGAGGCTCGAGTGCAATCGTCACAGATGGAAAGTTGATACATGAGCTGAACAAAGGAGAAAAAAATGATAGCAGCATTTTCTTTGTTAGTCAATGGCTATGCCCTGTAGCTGTTACTAAGCATCTGCACTAATGGTTTATTGGCCCATTATTAATTATGTACCTAATCACAGTCAATCAATCTGACTGAATCCAGTATTTAACTTCAACGTGCATATTAATTATCATATAGACATATAGTCCATGTTGTGTTCATCTGCTATATCAACTTGGTGACACTTGGTAACTAATGTCTATTTAACTATTTGCATATTTTTTCAGATAAAGTTTTTGGGCCTTCGACAACCACTGAGGCTGTCTATGATGTTGCAGCCCGGCCTGTTGTAAAAGGTGCTATGGAGGGCATAAATGGTATGCAAATCCTGTCTTATTTAGATCTTAAGCTTTTTTTATGGTATGCTGCCGTGCCTTATTAATCCGAAAGCACTTCTTATGGTGATTTTTCGTTTACTTATTCCATACTATATCATATATTGTGGGAATTCTATGTTCACATGTAAACATGTAATTTTACTCTTATCTTTATGAACTAATGGTGCACATTTGCTTCCTAACTATTCATTTCTACCGTTGATTGAGGCACCAGCATTTGTTATGAATTAATGTTTACCTTGTATAATGAGTTTTTAACTTATCAATGCATCTGCGCCATTTCTAAATGCAACTTTGTATCAACTTGTAGGGACAGTTTTTGCCTATGGTGTAACAAGTAGTGGGAAGACCCACACAATGCATGTAAGTTCTCATATTCAAAATCTGTTGGAAGAATTACCAAGCTAGTTTCATAGGAAAGCGGAAAGCCATAGCTATACGAGCATGTAGTTTGTATTTCCATGTTTCCTGCTGGGATCCAGACTCCTGAATCCTCTCTATAGCACATTGAAAATCCAATGAAGTGGTTTCACTTTCAAGATATTTTCTACAATTGCTACTGCAAGCAATAGCAAATATGGTTTCTGAATGCGAACCTGACATATTCATTTTCATGAATAACGTTGGTAACTATATAATTGTCTGATTTTTGAAGGCAGCATTATTTTTTCTGACCACTCTGTTTTCCTAATCTTTTTCAGGGTGACCAGAATTGTCCTGGAATAATCCCACTAGCCATCAAGGATGTCTTCAGCATGATCCAAGATGTATGGCAGTAAATACTTTAGTTGAATAATACTTAGTAATCCTTTATGATTATTCTCCTAACTCAGAAGTCATAATGTCTTTATTTCAAATGAGCATGTTTCCTGTAAATGTTTAAATGGGCAGACACTTTGGCTTCTTATCAACAAGAATGCCTCCAAAATCTGCACTGGTGTCTGTTTCATTGTTTGTCTATTCCTGTGTGTATATCCATAATACTGAATGGTATCATTTAGAAGCTAGAAGACTGTATTACCCAAGCAAGGCGTGTAGTTTGTTTATGCAACTTAGAAGTGTTTTTTGTTGCCGAAGAAGCTAGAGCTTTATGTTTTGCCCTGTTTACTTGTGTGCTGGTCCTTTCTTCAGATTAGCTGCATGGGAACTTGTAGTTGGCTTTATACAAGGGATAATCTCTGGTTAGTTTTTTATTCAGCAAAGAGGTGGGCAAACTCCTGATTCATTTCGTTAAGGGTTGAGACAGCCTGAGTAGGAAGATCGATGCATCCCAGAATGTTGTGTTTACAAAGTTTCATATGAGCAGACTCAATAATATACACAACTCTTAGACATCCTATTTTCTTGTAAATCTTAATGCTCGATTTTACCCTGCATCACATCATCTACTCTGGCTATTACTTGACTGCAACCTTTGTTTTACTATCTTGATAAACAGAGTCCTGGAAGAGAATTTTTGCTCCGTGTGTCATACCTTGAAATCTACAATGAGGTATGCTACTTGTGCCAGTTTGAAAAAAAAAAAATTTTCATAAGTTTTCTTGCAAGCCATACCTTTGGTCTTACTTTATTTGATTAGTCAATGACCTTTTGTTCAACTCACCTTATCTGTTCTTATCTTGAAATCTTGATTGCCCTGGTGCTTGACAAAAATGGTTCTTTTTTGATAGTTCTATCCAGAATACCTTCCACTTGATCATATATCCCTTTTGTTTGGTTGGTTACAAAACTTTGAGCTATGCACAATTTATATTTGTTCTGCAAAATATCGATGTCATATTCTATTGCAAAGGCACCTGTATTCTTATGCCCTTTCAGCTTGTACCATATGGATAGACTCAATCTGGATATCTAAATGCAGGTGATAAATGATCTACTTGATCCTACTGGCCAAAATTTGCGCGTGCGGGAGGATGCACAGGTTAAATCTATAGAACCATTTGTTGTATTCCCATGATATACTGATATAGTGAATTGTCAAACAGTATTAACTGAGTGTTTTAGTTGCAATATATCAAAACTGATGTGAGTTTTGTTCATAGATAAAAATTATCTCAGTGTTTTAATCAGAATTATTATCTGATGCAGTTTGTTACCTTCCATCGGTACAAATTTGTGATATATGAAGTCAAAATGGACATTGTTTATAGTTGTGTGTTATTTGGTTCCGAGAGTAATTAGTTTGGTGTGATATTATTTTTCTGAATCATATCATAAAATGTCTTTCATATGTAACCTTCCTAAGTTGTTTTTTTTGTTGATTTACATTGCCCCTTTTAGTGTATGCAAACAAAGCTCATAGCTTCATCAACTGCAGCTACTATTTTGTTTATGAGCTTATCTGACTGCTTCCCTTTTTTCTCTCTCTATAGGGAACCTATGTAGAAGGAATAAAAGAAGAAGTTGTTCTGTCTCCAGGACACGCTCTTTCTTTTATTGCAGCGGGTGAAGGTGATTGCACTATCTTTCTCAGTTTTTAGTATTGTTACTAGCATGGATTTCAGGGCAGTTAGTTAGGTGGTCTAGTTCAAATCCCGTTGCGGCGAATTTGAAGTCTGGGATTAAAAAAAAAATCCCCTTATTTTGCCAAACACAAGTCTAAGGTCTTTCCCCAGTCGTGGTCGTTGTGTAGTCCCATGCTGTCGTTGTCACGTGGGCTACGCTGCTGCTGTGTATGGGTGGGGCAAGGGTTCGGGGGTTTTCTTGACCTGCGTGAGGTCTTCTTCTTAGTCCATTGCCCAGGGCTGTGTTACCCTCCACAGGTCGAGTTTTTTTTTTATTCTTGCAGTGGCTGCTAGAGGTGACAGTAAGTACAATGTATTAGTATTCATAATATACTATGTTAGTTCCTGTATCATCTTTATTTATGGCTTCTTTCAACATTTCTATCAACCTGTCAATTGGTTTGGTTAGGCTCCAGAAACATGTTTCAGTGAGATACATGCTTTTAGATATTCTGATTTCTCTAAATGTTTAGTCTGGTTGTGAACCATAAGATTTCTTCTCTTATAAGTTCTTTGTCCTGGCCTTACAATCTTAGGTTTTGTTTCAATACCATGTTACCAATCGAAGGTCTAGTTACTCATGCAAACACACAGTATCCTTTACTGATGCAAGTAGACTTTTTTCTGAATATTCCCAACTATGACCACCCATGAAACTTCTTGACAAGAAAAAGCAGAATTATTGTACTTTGAAAATCTAAAATCTTATTGATTTTGTGTAAGTATATACTAATATAAATACATGTATGTACTAATATAATACTTATTTATACTCTGATTTCTAAGGTTCTCAAGTACCACTCTACTAAATTGACCACCCATGGCTTATCCTTTCCCATGCTGTTATTCATTTGGTTACCTAGTTCTTTTAGTATCCAGAGCTTGGTTGATTTTAACTATAGGAGTGCTGTTTTCCTTTTCTGAAACATAGGACATAATTTCAGTTGTACAACAAAGTGGCATGACCTTGTTTTTTACACCATAACTAATACTATGTTACATGACAGAACATCGGCACGTTGGCTCTAACAACTTCAACTTATTTAGCAGTCGAAGTCATACTATTTTCACATTGGTGAGTTCATAATTTTTTCAGTATTTAGTGATTATTACTGAAGTTCTGCAATTTTTTCACATTCTTTTTCTTATGCCATAAATACTCCTGAGTTCCAGGACTCACCATGTCATATTTATTTGCCACATTTGTGATATATTTCTTTCACCCTTTTTCTTAATACAGAGATATGTCGCTCTCCTCTGTGCTCGAGAAAAAAAACCCCCACATGTGTGATATGCTGAATTTATGACTTTATCTGACCCATAACATATCTGTGTTCTTCTTTAGATGATTGAAAGCAGTGCCCGTGGTGATGAGTATGATGGGGTCATGTATTCACAGCTCGTACGTTGTTCTGGTCCTAAGAAACATCGTGTTCCACTTTCCAGTTTCCCCTTGATTTCTAATATCATTTTTACACATTTTTCATTTTCTAGAATTTGATTGATCTAGCTGGTTCTGAGAGCTCCAAGACAGAGACTACAGGGTTAAGAAGAAGGGAAGGGTCATATATTAACAAGAGCCTTTTAACTCTTGGAACAGTAAGCTCTCATTGCCAATCCCCTGTGACAATGGCTGGTTTCCCAGTTATTATCAGCAGCTTTGACTTCAACTCAAGTTTGAAGATACTGACCATCATATAGTTAATTATTACTTGTATCAAAATTGAAGTTGAGCTTAGGATGGAAAATAGCTGGTAGAATATGTGGTGAGATTAGCTTGATTCTATTGTCAGACTCAAGTGCTCATTTGCAACTTCATTTTGAAGAGGAGGGGGGGAGGGCGACCTAATATTTTTTTAATGTTTTAAATCCTTAGATCTTTAGCTACTTCTATTTACTTGAACGTTTTTCTATTCAAAGGTCATTGGCAAGCTCAGTGAAGGGAGGGCAACACATATACCCTATCGACCTAATATTTTTTAATGTTTTAAATCCTTAGATCTTTAGCTACTTCTATTTACTTGAACGTTTTTCTATTCAAAGGTCATTGGCAAGCTCAGTGAAGGGAGGGCAACACATATACCCTATCGTGATTCTAAGTTGACCCGTCTGCTACAGTCATCATTAAGTGGCCATGGTCATGTCTCAGTAAGTATTAACTTCTACAACTGCCTCTCTGGGAGTCATTCCTTTTGGAGCTCATTCTGTTCTGTTAGACCATTGAAGTGAAGCAGTGAAACCTCCTGGATTAGTCAGCTGATACAATTACTTTTCCTTATGCAGCTAATTTGTACAATTACCCCAGCATCAAGTAACATGGAAGAAACCCATAATACATTGAAATTTGCAAGCAGAGCAAAACGTGTTGAAATTTACGCCTCTCGCAATCGGGTAAATAGTTAGGCATACAAAACTGATTTCCTTTACTACTATTCTAGAAAAATGAAATTAAAGACATAATGATCTTGACTGCCCAGATAATTGATGAGAAATCATTGATCAAGAAGTATCAGAAAGAAATATCCTCTCTAAAGCAAGAACTCGACCAGCTAAGGAGAGGAATGATTGGTGGTGCCAGCCAGGAAGAAATTATGATTTTACGTCAGCAGGTATGTGCTGTTTGTTCATTATAACTGCAGAGTAAAGCTGTAATTAAGTTGTTATGTGCTTAAATTGACTGTATATTGTGTTTTGCATTGGTAAGTTGATAACTGCTTGAAAAGTACTTTTCTTTCTTTTATCTTTAGTTGGAGGAGGGTCAGGTCAAGATGCAGTCTCGTCTGGAGGAGGAAGAGGAAGCGAAAGCTGCTCTAATGAGCAGGATACAACGCTTGACCAAGTTGATACTTGTTTCCACCAAAAGCAATATTCCTGCCTTGACAGATGGTCATCAACGGCACAATTCTGTCAGCGAGCAAGATGTAAGTATTAACTGCCCTACCATTGCACTTTTGTATATATTCTTCCTTCGTGCTTCTGTTTCATTTGGAAATATGAATTGTCTGTATATTTCAGAAGTTAAGCACTTCACAAGATAGCTCTACACTTGTACAAAATGAGGGCACCACAAAAGACTTACCAGACTCCTTAGATGAGATCAACCAATTAAGATCTGGCAGTGGTGAACATTCTTCAGTTACTGGTTCTGCAACAGATTCAATGCAGGTAGATAACCTGCCAATTCTGCTAAATTTTGCTATATTTGTTTCCTTCTGTAAGGTGTTCTCTATTGTCGTAGTGCAATACTTGGTAGCCTCTTTAAAGTTTGGCTGCGACTTCCTACTGAATATGCTTTTATGAAACAGAAGCGAGCAGGCTAATTCATAAATTGTTATTTGTTAAAACTTGTTGTGCTTGGCATATCAGGCGGGATTCACGGCATCGGATCATATGGATCTACTGATCGAGCAAATTAAGATGCTCGCTGGGGAGGTCGCATTTGGTACCAGTTCGCTGAAAAGACTAATCGAACAGTCCATAGATGATCCTGAAGGGACAAAGGACCAAGTATTCCCCTTACACTTTAGTATTGTTTTTGTTTATGTACCTTCTGCTAAGTATCAATCTCATTCCATTTGAAGAGAAGCCAGTGATTAACAGTGCTATATGCAGACATGCATGAGAATAAGCCTTTTGTGTTCAATTTCATGGCAGGCAAAATATAGCATTCCACATAACTGGGTTCTGCACTCTATTTTAGAATGTGTTGAACTGTTGCTCATAATATTCACATATGTTCTTAGGGCACCCTCAATAATAGAGTCAGCTTGCTAGCTCATATGAACTAAAAAAGGATAAAAATGGAGTAACCTGGCATGCTAGCATAGAAAAACGTGTGAGCATGGACACATGAATCATAGAAAAGTGTGAGCTTGGCTCTTCTTGATTCTCTCATTTTTAATGAGTAAAAATAAAAATATTCTATGAGTTAGCTGTTTTAACACTGTTGGAGCTACCCTTATAACAGATAGAGAATTTAGAGCGTGAAATCCAACAAAAGAGAAGACATATGCGAGCCCTGGAAAAACAAATCATGGAAAGTGGCGAGGCATCAGTTGCTAATGCATCCATGATGGATATGCAGCAGGTGATATGTCCAGCATATGGATGCCCCTCTTAGTGGTTCCTGCAATTTTTCTCTCTTCAATACTAACGCGTTTAATTTTGTGAAAACAGACTATTACAAAACTAACTGCTCAGTGCGGTGAGAAGGCTTTTGAGTTAGAGGTAATCTTCTTGAACTTCTACTGTGAATCTTTGATTCATCAGACTAAAATACCTGGAAATAGTGTTTTAACAATTGTTTGTGCTTTTTTGGGACAGTTAAAGTCAGCTGATAATCGTGTTCTCCAGGAGCAGCTACAGCAGAAGGTCCTCTCGCTCTTTCCATTTTAATTTTCAATTTAAATTCTTCAAGATGACAAAAGTTTGATCCCAAAAGTTGACTAATTGCAGAATGCGGAAATCAATGATTTACAAGAAAAAGTTTTTCGACTTGAGCAACAACTCTCAGCAAAAGTGGATATATCCCCTGAGCAGGAGACTGATATCGCACAACAGGAGGCTATTGATTTGAAATCTAAACTTCAATCCAAGGTTCTTTTACTAATCCTGTTCTTTCACTTTGTGTACTTGAGACCCTTGCACACTATACCTACCTGTACAATTTGACATACTCTGCGAAATAGAGTATTCATGGTTTCTGCTACATCCTTCGTGGATTTCTAGTTGATAGAAATAGTATGCATGTTCTTAAGATGGCTATAAGCTACTATTTGCGTACTTGTTGACATTTAAGTCAACCAACTTTACTGGTGTACTTTGGCAGGAAGCTGAAATCGAAAAGCTGAAATTCGATCATCTGAAAATTACTGAGGAACATTGCGACTTGATCAATCAGAACCGTAAATTAAGTGAGGAAGCTGCATATGCAAAAGAATTGGCATCCTCAGCTGCTGTTGAACTTAAGAATTTGGCTGAAGAAGTTACAAAGCTATCTGTACTAAATGCAAAGCAGGCAAAGGAGTTATTAGTTGCTCAGGAGATGGCACATTCAAGGGTTCATGGTAGAAAGGGTCGTACAACCAGTAGGGGTAGGGATGAGGTTGGGACATGGAGCCTTGATTTAGAGGACATGAAAATGGAGCTACATGCCAGAAGACAGAGGGAGGCTGCTTTGGAAGCTGCTTTGGCAGAGAAGGAACTTCTCGAAGAGGAGTACAAGAAAAAGTTTGACGAGGCAAAGAAAAAGGAACTATCTTTGGAAAACGATCTAGCAGGCATGTGGGTTCTTGTTGCTAAGTTAAAAAGAGGGGCTTTAGGCATATCCGATTTGAATGTTGATGATCGAACTGTTAACCTAGCTGATATAACTAACGGCACAAAGGAAAACAAAGGTGAAAAGAATTTTGCTCTAGTTGAGAAGCAAGTTTCAGAAGATTCTGTGAAGTCACTGAGCACAGAAGAACATAGAAGTCCAGAGTTTGAGCCACTTCTTGTTCGTCTGAAGGTATATACATTATTTTGGTTTACACATATACTAACTCCGTTCCAAATTATAGTTCGTTTGACTTTTTTTACCCCAAATTTGATCACTCGTCTTATTCAAAAAATTGTGTCAAATGTCACATCTTTTGTTGTGGCTTGCTTTACTAATAAATGTTCTTAAAAAATGATTTAAATTTGACTATGTTTGTACAAATTTTTTGAAGTCGTATATGCTATCACTCCATATAAGTCCATGCAAAGCTGACTCTGGAAATCTGAAATTTTGAAAGTAGACTGGGTGCTGCAGTGGTGCCTTTATGTAACTAATATTAACAAAACTCGGTGTAATCATTAGCTGTCTTGGTGCTGAATTGTAAAGCCTGCATGTAATCTAAGTGTAGTCAGACGTTAGGCACATCTTTTATGTTTCATTTGGTGGTGGCAACCCAGCTCTTAAGTGACCGTTTCCTCTGGACTGCTGATTGTGAGAACTGCAACCTACGTGATACTGGTGATTTGTGAACCTAATAACTTCGTCTGTGTGCAGGCTAAAATTCAGGAGATGAAGGAAAAGGACACTGATCCGCTGAGCGATAAAGATGGGAACTCACATGTCTGCAAAGTTTGTTTCGAATCTGCAACCGCTGCAGTATTGCTTCCTTGCCGGCATTTTTGCTGTAAGCTGCCTACTCCTGTGTTTATGTGCCACATTTCTGACATCATTGATACTCCATTTTTCGCTAACGGAAGGTGTTCCTTTTCAGTGTGCAAGCCTTGCTCGCTTGCCTGTTCGGAGTGCCCTCTGTGCCGCACAAGAATCGCAGACAGGATAATCACCTTCACGTGAACTGCGCGCTAGCTTCAGGTGCCACTTCGCTGCTTGCATGTTGGTGTTCACGCCAAGCGCTATCCCTCTAGTTGTCAAAAAAACGCTATCCCTCTGAAATTTCCTAACGATGTGCTGTGTGTATCTCTGACAGGTCATTCTGAAGCACGCATTCTCTTGTAAAATCGTCAGTGGTATATGTTTCTCTTTTTCCTTAGCAAAGAAGGTGCCTTTTATGTTCCTTCTGTGTTGTATCGCCATTTTTTGGGTTTCCCTATATAGCCTCACCTTACGTTCTTTGTTGTATCGAGGAGTTACAAATGATGACTTCTCGCTCTGCAAATATGTATAGATGTGCGACTCGACGCTGTAACACATTTTGATTGTCTGCCCCTGAAGAAAAGCAGTAAACGACATGATGACGTGTGCATACCGCTCCTAGCCTTCGACTGGGCTGTATTGGATTAGTTGTGTAGTGTCGGTGATTGGAAAAAGGTAAATTTGTGATGTCAGGATTTCGTGTGAAACTAAAAATCCATAGTTTACAAACAAGCATCGAAATTAAATTTCACGTGTACTAATTGTGTTTTTTACAATAACCTTTTTAAAAAGAGAACATATCTAGTGCAAACTAACTTCCTATGAAAACTTATGTAAATCATAGTAAAAAAGTCATCTAAATTCACCGAAAAAATTATACATGTATATGATACGATGATACATAAACTTGTAAAATATCTTGTCCAAACTCAAATTCGTTTGTGAGATATAAAAATAACAAATTTCTAACAAATCATCTGGACATCTTTCTGGCTTGAAATTTATTATTTTTATATCTCACAAACGAAGTCGAGTTTAGATAAGATATTTTACAAGGTTGTGTATCATTATATCATCTACATGTGTGATTTTTTATGAATTTAGACGACTTTTTTTTACTATAGTTTGCATGAGTTTTTACGGAAAGTTAGTTTGCACTGGATATGTTCCTTTTTTAAAAAGATCTTACTTGATATATTTAGAAAACATTTTGTTAAAAATAGTTTCTTATTATTATGAAACATATTTTTATTAAATAGCGGTAATATTCAACGTTAATATCTTTAGAAAAAATGTTTAGGCTGATGATTTCGTAAGAATAAAATTTTAGGTTCAAAGGAACAATATTCCATAGCATTCTTATCAAGTAGAGAAATTTAAAACGAACATTTCAAGTAGTAGACATTAAAAAAACGTCATATGATACTGTGGCAACAATTGATATAGGTGGAATAGCCAAATTTGTCCTCGAATTATCATCGAAAGCTCAGTTTAGTCTCTGAACTACGAAAACGGACATTCTAATCTTCAAACTTTCACAGCCGGCTCAATTTCATCCCTAAACTATAAAAACGACCGTTCTCGTCCTCAAACTTTCACAGCTGCCTTAATTTCTTTTTTTTTTTTGCGAAGACCCAGTTACAGACTCAGACACTCATATACACGAGCGCACACTCACCCCTATGAACACACGCACGCACACCCTACCCCTATGAGCACCTTCGAAGAACTGAGATGAACCGGCAAATCTCGAGATTGACGAAGTCACCACAGGCGCCTCGCTGTCGACGGGCACGCCACCTACCACTGAAAGCATAGTGCCGTTAAATCATGGATAAATCTAGGAAAATGAGAGCACCTGTGTCAAATCTGGGACTTAAACCCGGGTGGGCAGGTTCCACCACAATGGAACCCAACCAGCTGTCCGACATGGAGCGTCACGCTGGCTTGTCTTGTCATTGCTCAACTAGAATCAGTTTCTTAAAGCCTACAACTAATTTATTCTTATTCCAATTGGTTGCAAGTAGTTGCAACTCTTCAATACAATATTCGATAAAGATGATTTTTTTTTTATAAAAATTGTAGATCTCGATAAGATCTACAACTTTCTAGTTTTAATATTTTTATTTGAGAACGTTAAGATGCTCAAAAAGTTAATATAAAATTTTAGCACCATAATAATTATCTCTATGCTGCTTGTAATTTGATGCAAAGAAATGAATCAAATTATAAGGAGCAACAGATAATTATTATGGTGCTAAAATTTTATATTAACTTTTTGAGCATATAACGCCTTTAAATAAAAAAAATTAAGACTAGAAAGTTGTAGATGTTATAGAGATCTACAAATTTTATACAAAAAATCATTTTCATCGGATATTGTATTGAAGAGTTACAACTAATTGCAACCAGTTGGAATAAGAATAAATCAATTGCAGGTTTTCAAAACTAATTCTAACTCACTGGGCGATGATGAGGCGAGCCAGCATGGCGCTCCACGTCGGACAAGGGACAAAATTGAGCCGGCTGTGAAAGTTTGAGGACGAGAACGGTCGTTTTCATAGTTTAGGGACGAAATTGAGTCTGCTGTGAAAGTTTGAGGATTAAATCAATAATTTTCATAGTTCAGGGACTAAACTAAACCAACGACGATAGTTCGAGGATGAATTTGGTTATTCCGCCATTGATATATATCGTTGAATGTTTCATTGGCACTACATGAACAACCTAAAATACACAATATTTGTAGGGTGGGCTCCAACCTCTCTACTTGTATGAACAGCTCCCTAAACCCACTCTACAAGTTTTGAACAATGGTGAAGTAGAAGAAAAGAAAAGAGAGATGGGTAGAAGAAAAATAGGAAGAAGAAAAGTAGGAGCAAGGTGGATGAGCCCCTCCCTATGTTGCCGGATTACATTTGCCTAATGGGTACTATTGCGCTCTCCTACCATCTCTTTTCCATTGCAAGAACTTGACTAAGTATAGTAACACGAAGAGTATTTGCTAGACATAGGACTTAGATGTCAGTCTAGGATAGATCCTTTGTGCCTTGAGTGTTAATTCATCGAAGTAACAACATTGACCCACTGATTGGATCACTGATCACTGCTACGGAACGGCAGCTATATGACAAGAGCATGCAAGTCATCCAAAAATAAACTCATGGTTCTGAACTTATGCAAGAGCATTCAATTAGTTTTAGGTCGTATCAATATGGTTATCTTGCTTATTTCTTTGACCCAACTAATTACCAAAACCGAAATTGCTCGATGCATTTAATTACTTTTAGTTCCTTTCAAGACATCTTGCTTATTTCTTTTACCCGACTAATATGTTAGATAAAATGTGACTTCTACTACTACACAAATACTTTTAATAGGAGCTCACAAGAATACGTCTATGGTTTAAGAAGGATTAAGGTGCAATTTAAGTTAAGTTCCATCTCAATTTTTGCTAAAAAAATAACTAATTACACAGTTGTCAAACAAGCTATTTACCAAATACAAACGAAATGCTATGATTTTAAGTTCCATCTCAATTTTTGCTAAACCATGTCAAACAAGCTCTTATGATTTTGGAACTCAGTTCACGAGAATGAACACACGGGCAAGATGAGCACCGTACCGTGTCCAGGTGCAGGAACAGCAGTACCATTGCACATTCACGCAAGTACAGGCAAACGGGCACTCGGGCAGCATCTGATCTGACACAGTACCCACCTCCGTCACCAAAAGACTTGGGCCAAAAAAAATCAGCCCTCTTGCTTCAAAACGAAAAAAAAAACAACAAAAAGGAGAATGAGAAAGAACGCCGGAGCGGGGGAGCCTGACCCTGACGCCATCTCTCCTTCCGTCCTCCTCCCTGATTCAGATCTCTCATCGGCCCCCGCTCCATTCCCACCCCAACTACGTCTCCCACCGACCAGACCCTCCCGATCGCCGCCGGCCAATGGAGGCCATACGGAAGCAGGCCTCAAAGCTCCGGGAGCAGGTCGCTCGGCAGCAGCAGGTGAGCGCGCCATGCCGCCCCCTTTCTCAAGATCTACGCCATCCGTTCCTCCGCGACCCGGCCGCGGGCTCGCACTGCCCACCCACCTTCCCTCCGGCCCTCCCTTTAACGCGGCTCCTCCGAGATCCGGTTGCCGTTCGCTAGGTTGTTATTGATCACTGATGCCGCCTCCGTGCTCGCCGCGGCCGCACGTGTCCTGTTTCGCAGGCGGTGATGAAGCAGTTCGGCGGCGGGTACGGCGCAGACGGCGTGTTCGCGGACGAGGCCGAGGCGCAACAGCACTCCAAGCTCGAGAAGCTCTACATCTCCACGCGCGCCGCCAAGGTAAATGGCGGATGACCCCCCTCGTTACGGTCCTTGCTTGGTACTCTACTTAACTCCGTCTACTAGGATCTGGATCTGCTTACATAATGTGTCGACTTGTCGTTCCTCCAGCACTTCCAAAGGGATATAGTTCGGGGCGTCGAGGGCTACATCGTCACGGGGTCGAAGCAAGTCGAGATCGGTAGACAGCTGAACTCCCGTTTCTCTCTGTAAACACATGAATTTGAATTTCGGAATTGTTAATGTCGTAATGTGCTTTGTGTTGCACAGGGAACAAGTTATGTGAGGATGGCAAGAAGTATGGCACTGAGAACACTTGTACCAGTGGAAGCACACTGTCGAAGGCAGCATTAAGTTTTGCCAAGGCACGGTCCATGATGGAAAAGGAAAGGGGTAACCTGCTGAAAGCCCTTGGCACACAGGTGTTGCCCATTGCTGCATTTATATTCGTAACGTATGAACGTACAGGATTATGTAATATGAGCCACATATGGGTTCCATGTTATGCTTGGAATAATTCTACTCCCTCTGTCCCTGGAAGAAGTGATTTCTAGAGTTGTCCTAAGTCAAACTTTTTAAACTTTGATCGAATTTCTAGAAAAAAGCATTAAGATTTATGTTATCAAATTAGTATCATTAGATTTACCATAGAATACATTTTCATAATATGGTCAATTTATGTCATAAATGTTATTACTCATTTCTATAAAGTTGGTCAAAGTTAAAAAAGTTTGACTGGCACGGTTTCTAGGAATCACTCCTTTCAGGGATGGAGGTTGTAATTTATTATTGAGTAGACCTGGGAAATGACACAAGGCCCTGGCATATAGCATTTTTTTTTGGACTAACCATTAGTTAACACAGAATAAAACACAAGCATTTCTTTTGGCTCATCTTAAAAAAAAAAAAAAAATCTTTGTCATCTACTAACAGGATTGCAATGCATACCACTTTTTTGGTATCTTTGTCATCTACTAATAGGATAGTAACGTATGTTAAGGTGATCTGTACAAATTAAATAGCTTGCAAATTGCTCATGTTATCTAGAACTTGCAACATTTAAATACTTGAAGTGGATTGAAACTGCCACTCTGCCAGTCAACAGTTAAATACTGAAGTGGATTGGAAGTGCCAGTTTGAGGACCCTTAATTTCTTGTTCTTATGTTCAAAATTTTACCATGAATGCCATAATATCCTTTCATACTTTGTTCATTTTTCTTAAATCAAACCCGGACAATACTTGATATAAGTAATGCAAACTGTAATCAGGTTGCAGAACCACTGAGGGCTATGGTTATGGGAGCCCCTTTGGAGGATGCTCGCCATCTCGCCCAAAGATATGACAGAATGCGTCAAGAAGCTGAAGCACAGGTCATTTCAATATGTATTACACTATTGCAGAATAAGTTTACCTTTGCCTTTTCCTTTGTCTTTATATTCCTGTACTAATGAGAGACCACATCCATTATTACTTTTTGTTTCTGGTACCAAGCAATATTTTACATGACTCCAATATATATTGTAATTTGGTATAGTTAAAAATATTTTAGGACAACTTACATTTCTCATAGTTAACTGATAAAACATTTAGAATCAAGGCATATAAGTTTAGGATTCGACTAGTGCCATCATTGCTTTTTCATGAGGTATGCTTTGGACACTACTCTATGCAATGCAAATTCAGCTCAAGTCATTTAAGCCATTAATAGAAACTATTTCTATCCATCCAGGCGCATCATCATCCCACTTTCTTTTTTTTTTTTTTTTTTTGGTGCACTTGTGCTAGAATTATTGATCAGCCACCTGTGTTTCCCATTTTGTTTGCAAAACTTTTTGGTTATTGCTCGATAACTTGAAATCACTTAGGCGTATTATATAGTTCTTTTCTTTTGTTCCTGTAATAAACTGAAAAAAAATTATTTTTTGAGTTCTGCAGGCTATTGAAGTTTCAAAACGTCAAATGAAACTAAGAGAAGCATCTGGAAATAGTGATATGGTTGCCAGGCTAGAAGCAGCTGAGTCAAAGCTGCAGGAGTTGAAATCAAATATGGGGGTTTTGGGCAAAGAAGCTGTTGCGGCAATGACTGCTGTTGAAGCCCAACAGCAAAGACTGACACTGCAACGTCTTATTGCATTGGTACATATTTATCTAGTTGGCTGATTTGGCCACTTGGCTGTTTTTTTGGTTTGTCTTGAAACTGTTTTTTGTGTTTCATGACACATTTTGACTTAATTGAAGGTTGAATCAGAGAGAAACTACCACCAAAAGGTCCTACAAATTCTTGATCAACTTGAGAGAGAGGTGCTGATGGTTTCACATTGTGCTAAATAAAGTCTCCATCTTTGAGAAAAATCTAGTTGGTTCTGTTACTTTGATTGAGCATTCTTATTTTTCTAGATGGTATCTGAGCGCCAAAGAATTGAAGGAGCACCTCCTCTGGTGGTTGAGAGTTCCATGCCTCCGCCGCCTGCATATGAAGAAGTCAATGGTATATTCATGAGGAATACAGTTGCAGAGTTGGTCGAGACTGTGGAGTATTTCTTGGCTGAGGTAATTTGTTTCATCACATTGCACAAGGTGCTAGGTGCTTGATTTTTACCCATAATAGTCCACATATGTATTGTGATTTTTATTTGGCAGGCAATCCAGTCATACCGAGCTGAGAGTGATACCGAGCTCAACCTTTCAGCTGGTGACTACATAGTTGTCAGAAAGGTAGTTCTTTCTCATACGCAACACAGTACTTGTTTGGTTGTTCCTTAGCCCAGACGACAATTTATAAACTTACTAATTGCTCATATTACAAACCTTCTGCAGCCAGCTTCACACATATTAGTTGCTCATTTCATGAGTGCCTCAATCACATTGTACTCAAACTTGACTACTGAATTTACATAAAAAACCTTCCTAATCAGGTGTCAAACAATGGATGGGCTGAAGGTGAATGCAGGGGGAAAGCTGGCTGGTTCCCCTATGACTACATCGAGAAACGGGAGCGTGTGCTTGCAAGTAAAGTCGCCCAAGTTTTCTAAGACTTCCGCTGAGCCATACTTATCCCCGGGGATGTACAATGTGTATTATGCTTGTTATCTTCAGAGAAGATCTGTAATTTTGCTGAAAGCTGCCTGTTGGATGGCTTGTTCCTGCCTGGCCGTCTGCATTGTTCAAATTCATGTGGCAGGAACTGAACATCAATGCTTATATTCATTGTTCAGTTATTCCTGTCAATATATACCTATATATTTTTTCGTTCGAAGCATATAACAAAACGAGAAAAATCAAGAACCAATCTTTTTTATCGTTCACATTGAAATCGTATTCTTTATGCAAGTGCCATTTCATCCTTAATTCCTTATGCATCAGTTACGTTTGCTATAAGCGGAACTGCAGAAGTATGTTCAATTGGGCAAGCACTTGGTTGCCCTGAGATGGCCAAGATTTATCAAGGCAATGCGCTACAAGCGGACAAGTCTACAACGTAGACGAAATTTTACGAATTCTTGGTAGTAGTTCAAATGGAAGGTCACTCCAGTGTGAATCGGAATTTCTGTTTAAGTACATTTCTATTAAGGGAGCTGTGTTTTAAATTGTAATCGGTTTAGAGTCTTTAGACCCTATTGGTCACTGACTGGTGGGCCGAGTCCTTAATTTCTTATCCCCTTCTGCGTCGTCGGTTGCACTTGCTGACTTGCAGCTTGCTATCCCCTGCCTCCGCGGCATCCCGTCGAGCAACCATGGCGGCGGCGGTAACCCTCCTCCGCCTTCCTCTCGCCCGTCTCTCCTACCACCTCCGCTCCGTACCTTCCTCTCGTCTCCCGCCCCCTCGCCTCCGTATCTTCACCTCCCATTGTTTTTTCTCCTCCCTGGACCACGGCTCCTCCTCCGCCTCCGCCTCCGCGGCCGTGGCCGAGGTTGTAGGCGTGCCGGACGCGGAGGAGGTGCCGGTAGAGGAGGAATCTGCGGCCGATGCTGAGGCGGAAGCGGAGGCGCCCCGGTCGTTCGTGCTCCCACGGCTGCCGCGGCCCAAGCTGAGCGTGAAGGAGCGGAAGGAGCTGGCCTCGTACGCGCACGGCCTCGGCAAGAAGCTCAAGTCGCAGCAGGTCGGCAAGAGCGGCGTCACACCCAACCTTGTCTCCGCCTTCAGTGACAATCTCGAGTCCAACGAGCTCCTAAAGGTATGCCCCCGTTTGCCCTCTCCGAGAGCTCTCTGATTGCCAAATCCATGAGGCATGTGGTTTCAGCTTCAGCGCATGCTAAACAAACCACAACCTGAAATGTACATCAGGAAAAGAAAAGGAAGTGGGACTGACCGTTGTAAGACTTTTTAGTTCATTATTATTGTCACATGACAAAGGACTTAGTCCAGTTCCTAGCATGGCTGTGGTACCCTATGTATAGGTTTCTGGCGCCACTGTGCTGCGGATCCAGCTAGAGCTGGCAAGTTGAAGTCGACTGGGAGTTTTGTTGAAGAAGGAAGGTCTATGAAGCTTAGGCGTGACTAGTTGGGTTTTTGTTTCCACACTTCGTCATTATGTAATGCAGAAGGCGCAAATGTTAGAAGCTAATGTAATGCAGAACGCGCAAGTGCTAGAAGCTAAATTGATTTGGCAATGAGAAATGAAAAATGACAAAACTTTTATCCACATGAGTTGCAACAAGTATGAACTCTAACCCTGCAATTCCTAGGGGACTGTGCCAATCACCTTCCATTTTGCTGTCCTCCTTCTCTTTCCTGGCACTTGCTTTTCTTCCTCCTCGGTAATTTACTTGACCAAGAAGCTGGCTTGGAGGTCACTCTTGTGTATGAAACTGTGAGACTGATTGTTGCAGTAAGCATCAGCCCATTATTCTTTTATGTGTTCCTGTCAAAATCCCGTGGCCCTTCTCTTCTGTATGGCTTCATTTATAAGTTCTCGGTTTAATTGGAATGAGAAGCAACTTAACCATATCAGTAGGTCCCACTAAACTTGATAATATAAGTTGACGCTCAACGCTTATGAGTGTGAGCTAGAAGATTCTCTAATTAACTAAGGACTCCACTGATTATTATTCATCAATATTACATTAAGGAGTTGGTATTGCTAACCCTAATTTCTTAAATGGGGTAGTCCAATAATCCAATGTTGGAGCTTCTATTTTGCTTAAGTGGTTAGAATGGGCAATAAATGGGCTGTTGTGATAATGTGATGGGCTAATTTGTGTTTGTATACGGAGATTTCACCCAACTATCAATCTTGGTATGAACACCTTCCAAGAAGCAGGGTCCTCGTGAAGAAATATGATCTGTTACATATATGTGGATAGATGATAGAGAAATCATAACATTCAAGTTTGTCTGAAAATGAAATAGGCATAATACAAACTCAAAAAATCATGTATTCTGACTTGCCCAAGTGTGGAAAACACGATTTTGGAATCAGGTTATTATGTGCTTATTGGTGCCTGACAGTCTGACACTTATGATGAGTTGAAATTTTCTATGTTCCAATTCACACGCAAGAATACAATAAGACTGCAAGATTCATCTTTCCTGGGCTCTTTATTTCTTTATTAGTTTACATTTCCTTCTGCATTCCATTCACATCTTTTAGGTTTTTTCTCACCAAGACTCCTATGCTATAACAGCTAAAAATTCATGGGAACTGCCCTGGGGAGCTACTTGATGTGATACTGCAACTTGAGGAGTCAACAGGATCGGTCGCTGTTGACCAAATCGGCCGCTCTGTTATTCTGTATAGGCCCAGCAACAGCAAGATGAAAAAGAAGCAACAAGTTGCTGAAAATGCTAGGAGATTTTCAAGATCTGAAGAAGGAAATGCTAGGAGGTTTGTAAAATCTGAAGAATCATTTGAAGAGCGCCCTCGAAACAGCTCAGGCAGAAGATTTGTTGGATCTGGATCTACATTTAGGGCTCAACAGAAGAGAAGACCAACTGTATCCAAGGGGTCATCATATGGCCGATGATAGCAATGGCATAAAAGGCCATATTCTTGTTTCTCTTGTTGTCTGGACTCCGGACCCTGGAGCGATCATGTAAAATTCTACACAAACTAATTGGAATATGATGCTAGTGTTTAGTTCTAGTTTTGACCAGTAAATTACAGTTTCAGGTCTCATCAACTGCGCAATGAAATAGGCGCAAGATACTTTATGTGCGTTTCTCTCATGCAACCAATGTCGGCAATGCTAATAAAAATATTTGTCACTACGTGGAATTTGGTGCCAGACAAAAACATGAGATAACCTAATTGATGCATACATCTGACCTACTCCAATAAGATTCGTGCAACATCATATTTCCATCCCTTCCATGTTCTGGAAGGGGCCCTTCCACAGGAAAATGGACGGTTTTCAACGTTGTCCTTCAAATCACAACAGAGGATAATCCATTCGACTGTTCATACTTTTCTGCGACTAGTTCAGCAGTTGTGTGTGTGTGTGTGTGTGTGTGTGTGTGTGTGTGTGTGTGGCTTTTTTATTTTTCACTGAGCCTGGTGCAGAGTCAGTGCTTCACGTCCACATATTGCCCTTGTCCTGAGTTTTAACCGTCGTTCCAAGAACCATCTTGGAAACATTGCTAGGCCGCCATATTAATTCAGAGCACTACTAGAAATATGCGACTTTTTAGTTACAAAGTGAACTTTTCTAAGAAATGAAGCCGTTGAGTCGGTCAGCTCCTTAGTCTAGATGGATGTGTGTTTCACATGTGCATTTCTGTTTCTTGTGGACCGGACATACCATCGAAGAACATTGGAGCCTTTTTGGTTTTGGAATCAACAAACTGATGTCATGAACTCCACTCATGATAGTCATAAAATATCCAGATATTTGATTTCGTCATCAGTTTGCTCTCTTTCTGATTTTTTGCCTTTTGGGTTTCCCCCTCTTATCATCGATGTCTTACTGGTTAAAAGTTAAAACATATGGTTGCTCCAATTAATGGTTGTTGCTGAGAATTCTGCTATCTTTGACTTCTTTTCAGCTGTAATTGAATGACTGGTACGATGAGGTCAATTGCTACCTCCAAGTTTCAACATTATATTATTTCCTCCAACATTTGTCTAGTTTCACATTGGCTGTTGAAATTTGAAAATTTCATCTAAGTGTGTTTTTCGGACGGAAACCCTGGCAGTCACAGTCTGCACTCCATTTTATGGGACCTCGTTTCACATTCAACTTCTGCGTCCAGCACTGGGCTGCCCTCTCTTTTCAACATCGCCTTCAGCGACTACTGATCAGTGTATCGTAAGGTTCTGTATCTGTAAGAAGCAACTAGAAATCCGTCAGAAACTACTGCAGAAATGATCAGTTGATCACACCATTTCCAATAAAACCCTGGTGCAACTGATAGTTCAACACTTTCCCTCTTTGCGGATCGAAACGATCAATGTTGCTAAACCTTCCTATTCTCTGCAGAACGACAACAGCTGCTTTACCTTTCCTTGAGAAAGAATCAAAGAACCCATGACCAGACATGCTTTGCTGCGACATCGTCTCCGGTGCTTGCTTTTCTACTACCAGCAAGGCGTAAAATCAGATTAAGGGCAAAGAAGCAAATGACAGTGATGAACTGATGGTTGATGATGATGTCTGGTTTGGCCTTCCATGCATTTTGCTACCGTTGGAAGCAATGCCTCAACCTCAAGGAGTCCCTTTTGTGCTGACATGCCTTTAAACATGCCCAGCTGCTTCCAGATTCCAGTCTAGTGTATCTTTCAGATAGGTGGGCTGCCACCTTCTTTTAAGCTCCAGGGTCAGGGTCACCATGATAGTTGGTAAATATGTTGGAGAAAGGGTTAATTGGCTATATTACTTGCTCATTCAATCTACACCGAAGCGCTTTCACCTGCGCTATTGCTATTGATTTCAGCCTTTAAGTCTGGGCCCTTTGTCTCAACACTTCTGTGAATGCTATAGTTTCAAATATCTGAAGCACTTTCATCAAAATCACAACTTCACGTATATGTTTAGAAACCTCGAGGCATTTCCACACATCTAGAACACATGCATTGCACCTCAAGCTGGACATGAAAGCTTTCGATTCAGTCGTTTAGATAACCTAATCGATATATTACTACTACAGTGCTTCAGATGATCCAACATGCAACGAAAAAAAACAGAAACTCTTCACGGCAGCAATCTCCATCACTTTGGGAGGTGGGGAAAAACCTAATTTTGGGAATTTTGGCTTGGCTTGAGGGAATAGCACCAAGAGATTGAGCACCAGGCGTTTACAAGGTCTGCAAAAGGAAGCAAAGAACGGCACCTGAAGTTTTGACAAATGTGCTTGGGTTGCATATATAAACAACGCCGGTATCACTTCGTTACAGCACTTAATGGAATTCACCAAGCTCTAGGGGAAATTACAAAGGGTTGTATCTGCATCGTATGAAAGTTAACAAACCACGGCGAGCTAGCTAGTACACAACAGTTTCTGCCTACCTAGCTCAAGCTCAATGCATTAGGTCTATACCCTTCGACATGAAAAGTATGAAACGATTCATCCAGCATATGTGGGTTCTACCCAAATGTAACTTCTCACATGCATGGCTTGACTTTCGAAACTTGCTTTGGACTGCCAACAGGGCAACAGGACCCAAGACCAAACGGCTGCTTTACATATTTTTGTACACTGCCGCTGCTCCAAACGATTTTGTGACCTCGTCAGGGCTCCGGCTTGGCTTGCAGATGCCTTTCCACCAAGAACCTCCTAGGAGTACTAAACAACGGTCAAAGAATGGCATTGCCGCTGCTCCAACTTGTTTCAGGATCGGACTTCAACACTGATCCAAATGCTTCGACCCACTCTATACGCTGATGTGTGGCATCCTAATTCAATGTGGACATGGATCAACGTGTTTGGTCTAGTACCTGAACTTGCACAACGTTTCCATTTAGATCCTCAAACTTGCTACGGTAATGCTATCTAGGTCTCTAACTTCTAAAACTGTAGTCAAGGTCTCTAAACTTGATTATTGGGCCACACAAGGTCCAAATTACCACGGTTCGTAGTAAGCCAACTGCATGGCTGCACCTAACATGTGGGTGTTGATGGTAAAAATATCACATTTTTACATACTCAAAACACCATCAACAACCTTGAAATAAAAGGAAGAATAACATAACATGTCCATAACAAGTCCACTTGGTACTTAGAAGTATTTTCATGCGAACATTACAAAACGGAGAAATCTGAGCTTGGATGCAAGTTCTGCTTCTTCTCAAGAACTCCCAAGCCAATGTCACCCTCGAATGCAAGTTGTGCTCATTATATTTCATCAACGTGTATCCATATCTGGTGCAGTTGAACAAGTTTTGCAGTTGTTGAGATTTGAGATTTTATTAAGTGGAGTTGTAGAGAAACATTCGTTGCCTATAATTAATATAAAAAACAAGCAGGAGAAACTCCGTACGGATATATACGAGGGTTACTCGCAAAAAAAAAAAGGATATATACGAGGGTTGACTAGTAAGCATGAACTTCTGCACTGTTGAGGTGCCATGGACTATAATTAGGATAATTGCAGAGTGATGTAGAGTTTTTTTTGTGTGTGTGTAGAAGTCTTGCGTCATACTTATAGAGCCACGCAATGGCAACACACTACCAAACAAAGAAAGAAAAAAATTACTGCAAAGAAGCTAACCTTTTTTTTCCTTTGATAACATAAGAAGCTATCCCATTGGAATTGATCTGTGATAGTGAATGCGAGAATGATGAATTGGTGATCCAGGACAGGTAATCATTCTTCAGCACTGGCTGATAAAACTAATAGATGAAAAGGTGAGGGGCAGCTTTCGCAAATGCATTTCAGTGATTCTGGATTGCTGATGTGTAGGGGTAGAAAAGGATCAGGTTCATATGGAATCTGATCCAATATCACCTTTTACCACATTTTATTTCAAATTCGAATACGAATTTTCAAATACAAATATAAATTAGATGTCAAATTTCTATGTGGATATCTTATTGAACTCAACTCAAAGCATATATTATTAAATCTAACATACATAAATACAATTACTAAGTTCATTGATAACCAAAGTGAACTAAAATCAAATATAATATTCTCCAATAACAAAGTGAACTCAATTATATATTATGGATAATATTTAATAAAATGATATATCAAGTGAAGAAATTTAAATAATATAAGAATTAATGGTAGGCAACAAGTAGCCATTTGCTTTATCGATGTTTTTGTAATTACAAATTATTACAGAAGTAGAGATTGAAGTATGTGGGTACATAACATAGACAAGAATAGCTCGTAAAAAATATACTAGTTATCAAGAAATGTTTAATAATTAAATATGTCAATGAAGCAATCATTATTTATATAATATTTATCATGAAATTATTAATAATATAAAAGAACTTACATCAATAAATAAATATATATTAAAGTATTAAAATAATTTACAATAACAAATACATTAGGTTTAAACTGAACTAGAAAGTACTAAAATTCATTTATTATTTATGTGTAATTAATAATATTAAATTAAATTAATATTAATAGTTATTAGCAGCCCGTGCTATATAACTAAGATGAAGAGTACATTACTGTTACTATGTATGAGTATCTGTGGTGTGAATAATGGAATGACGTCCTGTTTTAGCTGTTTTCACACTGAAAATTAAACTTCAGCATTCGTGTCTTTGGAAACTGATGCCACGATTACGTGGTAATGACGATGCTAGCTGCTGTGGGTGTCCTCAATTACCTACGTCCACCAACACCAAGTCTCTTTTTTATTTTTTTTTCAAAAAGAAGGCTTTCCTATATATTAGGGACGATCGTGATCCACTGATCCTCATGATTCATTAAGGTGGCACTGATAGTATCTTTAGGCTCACTTGCATGCTTCATCCACTCGGGTCCCTGGGCCCAAAGGTTACTCTGATAATTACAGCACTAGCCTGCCTTAGACTCTGTTTGAATTTATTAATTAGCTACTAATAATTAGCTAGTAGCTAGCTCATAGCTAACATTAAACCATATTAGATCCACTGCCTGCTAATAGTTAGCTAGCTAATGGCTCATAACTAAAATTAATTAGCTAACTATTAGTTGATTTGGTCTAGCATGTGAGATAGTTGTTAGTTATGTATTTTCTAACAATTAGCTAGTATATTAGCTAGACTTGTTTGATCGAAAGGAGCTAATTATTAGCTTGATGGATCCAAACAGAGCATCTTTAGGAGTTTTATAAAACAACTTCCTATATTAGTTGCTATTAGACTTGCTAGCTAATTATTAGTTGTGAATAAAGAGAAAAAACAATATCCTATAATTAGCTAGACTTGCTAGCTAATTTGACCATCGATAACCTACCACGGGGGTACCTGGGACAGTTGTTCAGTCTTTGACAAGTGCTTGAACTCAACGGTGAATGCAAGAAACAATTGATTTATTCTGGTTCAGGTCCTCAAATCGAGTAATAGCCTTTGGCCCATTCGATGTTAGTCTTTTGCGTTGAATTGATTGTATTGTTTCTTGTTATAAGGGATGCCCATGACCTCTCTTTATATGGGAGAGATGATTATAATGCAGTTACAGTCCTAGTCAGAACCAAAAATAGTGTTCTGGTCCTATTACAGAAGATACTTTCTATTAAGAGTCTGGCTAGATTAGCCTTATTCTACTCGAAATCAATCTTCTCAGGGGCTAGGCCATTGCCCATTGCTGGTAAACATGCCGATGAGAAATTCTATGAGTCCCGTATCGACAGCTATTAGAGCATATTTAGAAGTTTTATAAAACAACTTCCTATATCAATTTTTTTGAAAAAAGAGAAAAATGTCCTCCAACATTTTGATAAAAGAGCTCCTTAAAATAAAAAGTTGTCAGGTATCCTCTCCAACTCGTAAGTTTTTTCAATTGAGAGGAATTCTGTATTCGCTTCCCGTTCAATGTTTTTTCGCGGGAGACCGGAGGAAATTGGAGACATGAGTAAATTAAAAAAAGGATTATAGACATGAGTAAATTAGAAAAATAAAGGATTCTAGATGATTAGAAATAGGGTTCCCAATATAAAATCATTTAGAAAGCTATTAGGATATTGTTTGAGAGGACAAAATTTAAGGTTGTGAGTTTTTCTATTAACTTGCTAGATCTGTTAATTAGCTAGTTTATCATGTAAACTCTGGAGGTGCTCTTAGCTGGTTTGATCTAACCAGTGAAATACTAGATCCTAGCTGGGTATTACTAGCTAATAATTAGCTAAACTATTAACTCCATTCCTTTGTCCGTAGCTAACTATTAGCTGTGTAGATTTAAACAGAGCCACTCTAGCAGCTTCACCAACCAAGATTTATTTTTGAATCGAAGAAAAAGAAAAATACACACCTATATTTGGAGTTTACCGACGGTACGTGTTCCTCTGTTGACTCTATGGCCGCCGGCGACGGCGTGAGTTTTGGTCAGCCTGAGCCTGTGAGTTGAGACCAAGCTACACGAGCGACAGCGAACTTTCGAAAAAAAAAAGAGAAGAAAACAAGTGTTACCAATAGTGTCCGTTTCAGGCTGAGTTGTCAGAGGCCTCTACCGAGCACCATGTCCGTCCATTCCTCACGGGCTGTCAACCATACATACATATGAAACGACGGAGTCGATCGTCGTTTTGTCACTGACAGTGCATGCATGCTTTGACCGGAAGGCCACTGAATGAACAAGTGGTAGCATGCGTCAATGCATGGTGCCGTAGTAGGTGGTGGTATGGCCCCCGTTACGTAGAGCGTAGCAGTCGAGATCATTGGTTGGTAAATTTGCCTTGTACGTACAGGTCGTATACTACTAGCTAGTATCATATCATATATGGACTGGACCAATACTCTAGTAGCAGATTGAGAAAGATACCTTGCGTTTCGATCGATCCAAAACCCTATATCGTCAAAGCTGTGTGTTAAGAAAAAAATTACTGTGAATTTTTGTTCTTTATGAAGAAAGATTTATTTTAAAATACAGTTCTAGTCCCTGTAACATGAGGTTACAAAAGAAATAAGAAAGTAAAGAAAAAAGAATGGCATCAAGCATGCTCTAAGCAGCTTAGACTCAGTAGAAGAATAGGAATAAAATGGCTATTGAAAAAGAGTTTTCCATCCATCTAACCCGGATGTTGTCATTCAAGTGGCTCTCAATCTCATCCAGTTGTGAATCGAGCTACAAAAAGAAGCAGACATGGTCAAGATGTAGAAGATGGTGTGGTGCTTAACTGAGTGGATGAGTAGGAAGGGGCAGTTTTTAGCCATAGCCTCGAATATAATGGTCCTGTAATCTTCATTTGTTTGGCTTATTATGCTGTCTTCCTATGCCTTTTATCTGTCTTGAGAGTTGACATCAAGCATGCTCTAAGCAACCTAGACTTTCATATACTTATAATATACTCAAAACCACCAATCAACCGCCATATATAGCAAAGACACACCTATTCTCTTGCAATATGAAGTGAGTTGATCAAAATTCATAAAACTCTGTCCGCCTCCTAACAAAGGTGATGGAATAGTGCATTTAAATCAACACCTCACATGTCTATAAAGAGTCATATTTCCACAAACCGATCAACTGGTAGCATATCATTGTCAAACATAAACAATGACAATGCAATTAATCATAGGACCAGTAATCCTTTAGGATTCGTTTAGATGTACTCGTATTCATCTTAATTCACACCCCAATCCACTTCAACATATATGGATCAATTCACACCCGGCCCAATCCACTTCAACACATATGGATTGAGGTAAATACGAGTGCATTTAAACAAGGCCTTAAGCAGTTGTAGAGCTTCTTATATTTCCTAGCTAGACAGGTCAGTTTGCCAGGAAAGTAGGAACAACCAAAGCGACGTACGTGCGATTCAACAAGCAACACATTTATAAAGTCAGAGAGACAGCATCGCGCGCCAAAGCCCAAAGCGTTAGCGTTTTCTCCGACTCTTCAATCATCTTTTGATTACCTCAGACAGGATATGACAGTGATCGATAGATGGCCAGCACATCTAGAAATCAGTGCACAGCCCATACCCTGAAGCTGAAGCAAGCAAGCAAGCAGTTTTCACGGCCGTTCTAGCTAAACATCAAGTCAGTTTCTGGTAGCTGAGAGATTAACCAGATCTCCCTGGCCTGCTGCCAGCCTGCTGTAGCAACGTCAGCATCCCGTAACAAACTGGATGTAGCCACGTCATGCATGGGCTTTGCTAGCCATGGCTGGCCACCAGTACTGGACAGTGAATTTCAGGTTTGGTAGCTCACTAGCTCTTCACAGACTTGGGAAATGCTTGAAGATGCATTTTGCTTTATTTTATCTGCTTGTATGTTTGGTCGACCGAACCACCATGCATGGTGCATGTCAGCAGAACAACGAAAGTGCTACTATCTTTTGTGTGAGAAAGTAGTAAGTGTACTCGTGCATCTCGGAATGCTTTTGGCAAAAAAAAAGGTCTAGTAGTAGTACTGCACATGCATTCGTGGATGATGATGCTATGGCACACCGCACACCGCAGTTGAGTAGTTGACCCTCCAAAGCATTAAGCATTGCCCAAATTCCGGCACTACTGGTTGGAAGGGCATCGCCTATCAAGGCCGTTCATCCAACACCACCATATCTATTAGGTTAACGTACTAGCGTACCCGTGTACTCTCTTGTTTCATTTATTTCATCAGACGGGACGAAAAGTGTGACAAAGTTGTTTGGTTTTTCTAAAAAAAAAAAGTTTGTGGCAAAGTACGGTCTTCTTAACTTAATGGAACATCGAGAACGTCTTCTCCTCAATAATGGTGGAACCGTTCCGCTTCTACTTGCATGTCTCTATAAATTAACTATTTGTTGGCCGTTGTTTAACTTTTTTAGAAATCAATTTATAGAGGTGGCTAAAAATACGATTCATCTCTATAAATCGATTTCTAGAGACGACACGAAACTCAGGTGTCCAAAGAAATCGTGTTCGAACAAAAAAATCAGGCCATAAAAATAGGAAAAGAAATTAAGCAGTATAGCTGAAGATATTCAAACCAGCAACCTCAAGCCTTTCGTGTACCTCCTTTAGCTATTTCACCTTGAAGTCACTTGTATTCACTTTACCGAATCTTGAAATAAATACTTGGAACCCTAAGCAAATTCAAATGAAAAATGTTTCAACTAGAAGTTGTATCATATAGTACTAAAACTTTGGTTTTGATCATTTCTCTATTTAAGATCATTTGAAAAAAAAAATTTAAATGTGAGAAATTCAAACAAAAAATTCCTTAGATAAATGATTTTAGATGGGAAAAAAGTTGTTTATCGCTTCTCCATCTGAGGTCGCTCGAAAAATTGGAATTTTAAAACATGCGGACTTCAATTTTCACAACATAAATTATTTCAACGCATGGGTTTTGCTTATTTGTCCATCCGAGGTTATTGTTTAAAAAAAATCTTAATTTTAAAATGTGAAACTTAAATAGAATCTATGGGATCTAAATGATATCAAATAAAACATTGTCAATTACAAAGTTGTAGTCTCTAAAATAAAGATACATAATTTAGTTTAAAGTTTACGCTCATCCGACTTCGTTTGAAAAAGTTATATGTGCATTTCTTGAGGCGGGAAAAATACTTGCCCCCACTAGAAATAAATTTACATACAGAGGCATAAGTCGTTTCAGACACTATTTTTGGAGGTGGTTTTAGATAAAATCGTCTCTATTAACAGATGAAGGCGTTATACTGGCCTGGGATGTCAACGACATACACCACGTCCAATTTCCACCATTATTTTCAGGGGTTTTCACCCTTCTTTACATTTCTTAACCCATCATCCAACAACGTTACCTGGTTATCCATTCCATATGGACAATCAAAATGATTATATTATATATATGATGCGTTTGTTTTCATGATATATTATTTTTTGCGCATTATGTTGCCGTCAAAGTGTAGTAGTCGTACTTCCTCGCATATATATTGGTGTTTACTAGGCCCACTGAACCGGTAGCTTTTCACTATCTTGTTAGTTTTTTTTTTTTTGAAGAATCCTATCTTGAATTAGTTAACTACGAATGTGTTTAGTTCAACTGCAGCATGTTTATTATTCTTTTGATTGAATTATCGTCGGAGACGACCCCTGTTCTCAATGTTGGACTAGTTCATGCCGGCACGCTGCGTCATCTCGCCGGCCGCCGGCCGGGGCCAGCCATACGCTTTACTAATAATAAGCGCGCGCAATCGCTCTAGTTTTACTACTCGTTTGATCTAGTCGTCAATGAACCATGGAAGAGGTAATTTCAATGGGATTACCATCGAGGAAGGCGTGAAAAAAATTAACACTTACACCTGTGTAGCAAAAAGTTGCTGTGTAGTAAAAAGTTGCTGATGAGTATTCGTGACGTGGATTTCGGTGACCGTATCAAAGAAATATGGAACTAAGGGGAGGGATTCGGTCCAACATTGGAATAACAAGCTCAGTGTCCTACGTAGATATTTGCGTGGATGGGATTTCCATAACTAGAGTGTATATATAAGCAGGAAAAGGCTGAAGTTCAATCCACAATCAACAACTTAAGATATTGCTGCTGAGGTCAGGGATTTTACTGAGAGCAAGAGTCTGCGTTTGGCTCAATTTCGGGATCAACTGACCAAACTCCTTAGAGAGGAAGAAATTTAATACTATTAAAGGGCCACAAGGTGAAAGATGCCTTACTGGTTCATAATAACACTAGGTACTTTCAAAATGTTGCTAATGGCAAGCGTAGGGAAATAAAAAACAATTTCCTTTCTTGACCATGACAACGGCAAGGTTGTGGGTTAAAAGAATCTCAAATCTTTTATCCACCAGACACATACTTAGTCTATTCTACAGAAGATGGATTCTCAAGACTTGGTTGTGATGCTCACGCAATAATAGTTGGCGCAGGTGGCCAAGGATATTTTTGCACACACATATAGATGGGGATCTAATCTACGAATTAATAATCACTAGAATGTGAATATCTCCTTTTATTTTTATGATTATGTGCCTCTTTGTTAGGCAGAGGTCGAAAGCATATTTTCAAGGCTCTGTATCGTCTTGATGTAATGATCTGAGAATCTAATAAAAGCTTCCTTTATAAAAAAATAAAAGAACGTTAAAAGGCAACAATTGGCCTGACATCTCAGTATCAAAGTAGTGTTTGGTTCACATATGTCTATGTTGCGCCTACCAATTGAACCAACAAGAGCATGTACTCCCTCCATAACAGATTTAGAAGTCGTTTTGGACAGTGATACGGTCTCCAAGTATAATTTTAATTTTATATTTTTATAAAAATACTCATCACAAAGTGATATATTTATAATTTTATGAAAGTATTTTTCAAGACAAATCTATACATATAGTTTTCATATTTCTAAACTCAACAATTTAAAAGTTATTCATGATTTATGTTCCTAATGTTTGACTCAAACCTTATCCAAAACGACTTTTAAATCTAATACGGAGGGAGTACATTGCGAAAGGGCCTATAGCCTAGTGGCTATAACAGCTTCAGTACCACCTTGGGTCATGGTTCGACTCCCCATGGGAATAGAAATTTCAGGATTTAATAGCATTGTGCTTTTAGTGGTAGGCGATGTTCTCATGAACAGCAAGACACCATCACTTTGTCAATCTCGAGGATTTGTCAACTAAGTCTTCAAAGAAACTCATAGGGGCATTATTTGCGTGCGTGTGTTTATAGAGGAAGGTCTAAGAAAAACTAATAGAGACTAATTTATGAGTAGAATTTATTAGAGAAAAGAAAATTTTCGTCGGTCCTTGTTTAGCCTATTATCCAATGATGGTTTAGTCCAATGATCCGAACAGGCCCTATGAAGTTGTTATTAGCTAGTTTGGTCCAACTGATAAAATAGTTGTTAGTTGTTTATTTAGCTAACAATTAGCTGAACTGTTAGCAAGATATATTTAATCCAAGAAGCTAATTATAAGCACATCTATGAGCTCTGTGGATCCAAATGGGTCAAAGCTGGCTAGTAATACTAGTATACTAGTATAGCTAACAATTAGCTAAACTGTTAGCAAGATTTATTTAATTAAAGAAGCTAATTATTAGCAGCTATCTAGTAGCTCCATGGATCCAAACGGGTCATAGCTGGCTAGTTGATAAGCTGGCTAGTTGATACTAGTGTACTAGTATCTTGAAGCACCTGTTCTTTTTGTGTGTGTGTGTGTGTGTGGTCAACACATTTCGATTTTGACCATCAATATCTCTGTGAATATTATAATTAAAATGATGTTTTGAAAATGGTATGCCTAGAGTTTCGTCAATACTAATCTTAGATATTTATAGCCTTGCAATGTATTTAAGTATATTTGTACAGTTTTTCCATAGTCAAAGTAGTGCTTCCTTATCTATCGTTGTCTAAAACAAAAACAACACTTCTTGTTAAGGAAAAAGCTGGGATTCTTCGAAGTCAAATATCTTAAAGTCAACCTTTCTATTTTGCCTAAAAGATTTCATTCCAGCTACGTGTTACAGGAAAATGTTGATGTTAAGGAGAACCGTACCTACTAGCTCTCTACTACTACTACGTATTTTGGGTGCTCTGCTAGATCCATATTTTTGCTACAATTAATACCCTTGTTGGTATCAACCACTTCAGTATTACTACTACATCATTTCTCATGATCAGGGAAGGCATACTATAACCTAATTTCAAATGGAAATATCAAAATCATTCTAAAAAAAGAAATAGCAAACTCATGCAGAAAATGAGATCATATTCCTCTATCCCTAGTTATGTCAACCTATCTAATAATCTTCAGTTCTTGCAAAAATCTTTGACCCCACCTGGAGCATGCAACATTAACTATATAAAAATCCAACAAGATACATCCATGCTCATACACAAATCAATCTGGTCGGAATAAATAGGCAAAAACAATATATATGATAGTTGGCTATTTAATAGTATAGTAGTACAGTCCAACAATCACAACAAGTGTTTTGGAATTATGCAGTCAACAATATGGAATTCGACTATAATATATATATGGATATTAATTTCAAATGATATTTTGAAAATGGTATGGCTAGATTTTGATCAATATTAGGTTCAAAATATTTTAAATTTCTATATATTTTAAACATGTCCATACAAACTATTCATAGTCAAAGTAATGCCTTTTCCTGGTTATTTTGTTGACTAAAACCAGAAAAAAACATATTTTGTTTGTTACAGGAATTGAGATCAGTTTTCATAAATTAATCCATTATGTTTGTGCCTATTAGATTCCATGTGAGGTACATGTTCTGAACCCAATAGTCACACTGGCACAAACAAGAAAGTTACTGCTACCAATCCAAATTCATGATCCACTCACACCTTTAAATTTTCAGACACTAGGAGTCCGACTTAATTAATTTTCTGAATACCAGCATTAATATTGTACACAGTAATTTTCTGAATATTTTGTTTGGAACATGGGAATTTTTTCCTATTCATGTATTTTTCTTGTGAAGCTCATGTTCAAAGAGACCCTAATGAAAAACCTACCAATGCTCTAGTGAACCCATAGTTTGCTACAATTAATATCCTTCTTCTGAACGTCAACTGTATTAATACTCCTACTCCATCATTTTCTCATGATCAGGGAGGGAATACCATAATCCAATTTCAAATGAAAATAATAGAACAAAAAGCAGAAAGTGATATCGTACTCCTACCTCCAATTTTCTTAACCTAATAATATTAAATTCTCCCAAATAACTAAACCTTTGACCTTGACCCATCTAGTGCATGCAACATTAACTGCATAAAAATCCAAGAAGATATGCTGATGCTCAACATAAATAAAATTGGTTGGAATAAATAGCTGGAAAAAGAAGATGTATAGTTGGCTAGTTAATAGTTTAGCTGGCTAGTTAATGGTTTAGTAGTATTTCCAAAATCACAAGTAACTGTAGCTGTGGATGGGTGCAGTCAACACGTCTTGAGTCAACATGTCTTGAACTTAACCATCACTATGTATATGAATATTGTATTAAAATTATTTTTAAAAATTGTTTTGCTAGATTTTCATCAAAAATAATATTGAAATGTTTTTAAATTGCTATATATTTCAAACGTTTTTATACAATTTTTATAGCCAAAATAGTCCCGAAAGAGTAGCACTCTAAGAAATAAAAAATATTAGATTGAGCCTTTTGTATTTGTGCCTACTGGATTCCATAATTTTCAGACACTAGGAATCCATTCTTAATTTACTTGCTGCATAGTACTCCATCCGTCCCTTAATGAATGTGATTCTCGCTTTTCAAAAGCCAAACAATTTGAACTTTGACTAAATTGATATAAAAAGGTACTAATATTAATGATATAAATAAGTACTATTAGATTAGTATTATTATAGAATATATTTTTATAATAAATTTATTTGGACACATGAATCCTTTATGTTTGTGCCTATTAGATTCCATCTGAGCTACGTATTTTGAACCCAATAGTCACAGTCGCACAAACAAGAAGTTATTGCTACCGGTCCAAATTCAAGATCCTCTCACCCAACCCTACCACCACCTTTTAAATTTTTAGACACTAGAGTGCAACTTAATTAATTTTTGTAATATTAGCGTTGTATGCAGTAATTTTCTTAATATTTTGTTTGGAACATGGGAATTTTTTTTTCATATTCATGTATTTTTTTTCTATAAAATTGAACTGGTCCATGTAAAATTTATATGTGATTTGTGAAGTCCATATGTTCAAAAGGACCCTAAAGGAAAACCTACCAATGCTCTAGTGAATCCATAGTTTGCTAAAATTAATATCCTTCTTCTAAACATCAACTGTGTGAATACTCCTCCATCACATTCCATGATCAGGGAAGGCATACCATAATCCGATTTCAAATGAAAATAATAGAACAAATGTAGAAAGCGATATCGTACTCCTACCTCCAATTTTCTTAACCTAGCAATCTTAAATTCTCCCAAAATAATAAAATCCAAGAACATATGCTCATGCTAATAAAGTTGGTTGGAATAAATAGCTGGAAAAAACAAGATGTATAGTTGGCTAGTTAATAGTGTAGCAGTATTTCCAAAAATCACAAGTAACTGTAGCTGTGGATGTGTGCAGTCAACACGTCTTGAACTTGACCATCACTATGTATATGAATATTGTATTAAAACGATTTTTTTTTAAAATGGTCTTTCTATATTTTCATCAAAATAATTTTGAAATATTTTGAAATTGCTAAATATTTCAAACATTTTTATAAAATTTTCATAGCCAAAGTAGTCCCCAAAGAGTAGCATTCTATGAAATAAAAAAATTAGATTAAGCCTTTTGTATTTGTGCCTAGTGGATTCCATGCTAGCTATACGCGCTTCGAAACCAACAAAAAGAGGCTGAAATGCATGAACTTGCCTCCCCTTTTAATTTTCAGACACTAGGAATCCATCCGTTAATTTACTTGTTGCATAGACTCTGCCCGTCCCCAAAAGAATGTAATTCTCGCTTTTTAAGAAGTCAAGCAATTTGAACTTTGACTAAATTAATTTAAAATAAGTATCATTAGATTAGTTATTATAGATTATTTTGTATAGAATATATTTTGTAATAAATTTATTTGGACATATAGATGTTATATTATTAACTATATTTTTTTGCCATTTGTTGTAGTTAAATTTGGGAAGGAGAAAAACAAGCCATTAGGTTTTGAAAATTGACTTGGCATTTACCAAATTGTGGATCCCATAATTACATTCTTCTGAGGACAGAGGTATTATCAATTGCAAATTGCAAAACCCAAAATTTCGTGACAAATTACAATGAAAAAATACACAATGAAAAAACTTGAGGTTGGAGGAAAACCTGTTGTGCTCTAGTAAATTAATATTTTTTCTAGGATTAATATCCTTGTTCTTACTGTCAACTGTGTGAATACTCCTACTCCATCCCTTTCTCATGATCCGTGATCAGGCCAAACCATAACCCAATTTTCAAACAAAAAAATATTATAAAATGTATTAAAAGAGAGATCCTATTCCTATCACCAATTTCTGAACCCAATCTGAAGTCCTCGTCCTGGGTCCTCACCTACCAACTCCTCCGGCTATATATAAACCGTGCGCCTCCCCTCTTTCTCCTCAGCTCTACTCCAAGAGCGTTCTACCACCAGTCCAGCACACCACAATCTAAAACCCCCCAAAGAAAAACGAAAAGGAAGGAGGGAGGAAAAAAATCCCCCAAAAAAAAAAAAAAGGTTCTGCCGATCGATCATGGCGGCCGTGGCCAAGATCGCCATGGAGTGGCTCCAAGACCCTCTGAGCTGGGTGTTCCTGGGCACGCTGGCCTCGGTGCTCCTGCTGCAGCTGCGACGACGGGGCAAGGCGCCGCTGCCGCCCGGCCCGAAGCCGCTGCCGATCGTGGGCAACATGTCGATGATGGACCAGCTGACCCACCGCGGCCTGGCGGCGCTGGCCGAGAAGTACGGCGGGCTGCTGCACCTCCGCCTGGGCCGGCTGCACGCGTTCGCGGTGTCGACGCCGGAGTACGCGCGCGAGGTGCTGCAGGCGCAGGACGGCGTCTTCTCCAACCGGCCGGCGACCATCGCCATCGCGTACCTGACGTACGACCGCGCGGACATGGCGTTCGCGCACTACGGGCCCTTCTGGCGGCAGATGCGGAAGCTGTGCGTGATGAAGCTCTTCAGCCGGCGGCGCGCCGAGACGTGGGTGGCCGTGCGCGACGAGTGCGCGGCGCTGGTCCGCGCCGTGGGCGTCCAAGACGGAGGAGGCCGTGAACCTGGGCGAGCTCATCTTCAACCTCACCAAGAACGTGACGTTCCGCGCCGCGTTCGGCACCCGCGACGGCGAGGACCAGGAGGAGTTCATCGCCATCCTGCAGGAGTTCTCCAAGCTGTTCGGCGCCTTCAACATCGGCGACTTCCTGCCGTGGCTGAGCTGGATGGACCTGCAGGGGATCAACCGCCGCCTCCGCGCCGCCCGCTCCGCGCTCGACCGCTTCATCGACAAGATCATCGACGAGCACGTGAAGCGCGGGAAGAACCCCGACGACGCCGACGCCGACATGGTCGACGACATGCTCGCCTTCTTCGCCGAGGCCAAGCCGGCCAAGAAAGGCGCCGCCGCCGACGGCGACGACCTGCAGAACACCCTCCGGCTCACGCGCGACAACATCAAGGCCATCATCATGGTACGTATACACGTCATCCCTGGCCTCCTGCTGTCACGCTAATCACGCCAGTTGTTTACGCTCGCTCGGCCAAAAAATCGTCCGTTCCTCGACTCGTTTTTTTTTGCGCTTATTAAATGGCATGGCATCATGGCATGCGTGGTATAGGGATGATTTCGACGAGGAAGTTGGATTCGATATACATCCTGAGATACAGAGTATCTCTATAAATGGCATGCATGTATGTGTCGCAGGAGGTGTGATTCGCTAAAATATGTACTAATATTGCTAAAAATAGTGTACTACGTAGGTTGGTGGTCTATGTCTATCTAGAGTACGCATTAAGTTACTACAAGTGCTGGTTCGGGGGTAGTGGATTTTTTGGCTGTGAATTAAATCAATCAATTAATTACTCTGGTTACTGTTAGTAGGTGTTGACCGATTGCCAGATCATGCATGCAAAATGACAGCAAATTAGTTCCCTTGGCCTTGTTTGGATTCATTATCTATTATAATGAGCTAGCTAATATAGCTCATATCTAAAATTACATACTCCCTCCGTATCATATTTAGATGACGTTTTGGACAATGACATGGTCTCCAAAGTATAACTTTGACTTCATATTTTTATAAAAATACTCATTACAAAGTGATATATTTATACTTTTATATAAATAAAAGTATTTTTCAAGACAAATTTGTTCATATAGTTTTTATATTTTCAAATTCAACAACTTAAAAGTTATTCGCGATTTATATTCCCAATGTTTGACCCAAGCCTTGTCCAAAACGTCATCTAAATCAGATACGGAGGGAGTAGCTAATAACTATTAGCTACCTATTAGCTGCAGGGTGTTTAGATGCACAGCTAATAAAAAAATACTACTAAGATAACTATTAGCTGTTATTATTTGGTTTAGCTAAACTAGTGAGATAGTTATTATATAGAGATCTAGCTAATAATTAACTGCACCTATTTAGATCCGAAAGAGATAACTGTTAGCAGATAGTTATTATGTATAGAAATTAAACAGGACCTAATTTAGTATTTTCTCACATCTTAGGCTTATGTTAAACAAAGATACTATATAGTAGTGGTACATATGAACGGTGAGGCAAAAGTATGGCAAGTCATGGATAACGGTGGCGGTGAATTCAAAACACTTTTTGCCTGAAGAAACCGTAAAATACACCTAGTGTTTGACGTGTAACCTTTGACAGTTTGACGTGTAATGTTTGACAACCAACCAAACATTACCTTCTAGCTACTTACCGAATCAGAAGTGCTTTGTGCTTTTCTCTGCCGATGACAGTGCTGTTGTCTGCTTGTTCCGGCATATATGGAATATATCCATCCATCTCTCTTTGCCCGCCGCGGAGCCAGAGAGAGTTTAGCAAAGCTAGCCGGCGATGATCTCAAAGTCAGGCCACGCGTAGCCCAATATTCTACACCTTCGCTTTCAGTATATCTTCTTATTTGAAATTCACACTTCGCCTTTGTCCCACTGTATGTACACAGCTAGCTATACGTACGTACACCAACCACTGTCACGATCGACGTACGTATATACATACATACATATTCTTTTTTTGCGAGGATATTAATTTCTGTATACACACACACACACACACACATATACGGCTATATTTTGTCCCGGGCCGCTCTAGTAGCTAGCTAGTCTGCACACATTCAACATCCAAAAAACACTCACGTACGGTCGCTATTTATGCACCCTTTTCGACCGGACGGTAGGTACGCACGTGTACTTGTATGCATGTGTAGTCCTCCTTGGTGTCTGGAGACTCGTGATATGACTAGGCTAGACGTAGGCGCGGTGCACGGTCGGTATATGCATGACGAGACACGTTTTCTTTTTTGGTTCATACACATAGGCTATATATAAAGACACGTACATACTATAGCATGTGGCCATGCTTGTCTCACTAGTCACTAGTACTGTGCATATTTGAATTGATGGATTCTTCTAGCTATATCACCACAAACTTTTGCTAGTCCGATTTTGACGAAAGCCGTACTTTTGCACGTATATACTACATACCCATTATATACACATTATATATTACTTAGTATATGAGTTCTTTCCAGATGACGTTGAAAGTAAAAAAACGTGATGAAAGCTTCCGAGTTTGAGCCAACCATAGGAGACCATGCATTTCATCTTTTGGTGCATTTTCTTTTAAGATTGGGTTATACGACGAGTACTAGCTAGGTGATAAGCTTTGACCACCTTGATTGGTGGCTTGGTGCGTGTCACCTTCCTTCCAAAGTTTTTAAAAAAAGCATGCATCATGTTACATTACCTGACTACAACCGCTCCCTTATCTCTTGCACGTACACCAACCGCTTCTGTTTTCTTAAGTCCCAAGGTAAAATATACTTGAAAATGCTTACCACCTAGTATGTATGACGCATATGTGATGAGAGTAAGTATCACGATTTTGATTGAACTGGTAAAGCTCCCACCACTGACCACTTGCCATATAATCCGGCCAGTCTCTCTGGTTTATATAAATTAAATTAAATTATAGATGTCGTACGTCCTAGAATATGCATGTAAAAATCAAGCTTCCGTCATGGACACAACTAGCATGAATGCGTCACTGATCATGTGTGGCGTGCTATAGAAGCTCCCTATATTTATTTATTAAAAAACATCATAATAAAGGGTATGATCCTGCTAATTAATTTTAAAAACCGCATCGACAGCAAGCATGATCCTGCAGCTGTATATACCATATATATATATATCCAAATTTAAATGTTCTTTATTTTCTGTTATAATATAGCTAGTTTGCTGGATATATAGAATTAATGATGCATGTATGGACGCATGTATGCAGGACGTGATGTTTGGCGGGACGGAGACGGTGGCGTCGGCGATCGAGTGGGCGATGGCGGAGATGATGCACAGCCCCGACGACCTCCGCCGCCTGCAGCAGGAGCTCGCCGACGTCGTGGGCCTCGACCGCAACGTGAACGAGTCGGACCTGGACAAGCTCCCCTTCCTCAAGTGCGTCGTCAAGGAGACGCTCCGGCTGCACCCGCCGATCCCGCTGCTCCTCCACGAGACCGCCGACGACTGCGTCGTGGGCGGCTACTCCGTGCCCAAGCGCTCCCGCGTCATGATCAACGTCTGGGCCATCGGCCGCCACCGGGGCTCCTGGAAGGACGCCGACGTGTTCCGCCCCTCGCGCTTCGCGCCGGGGGCGACGCCGAGGGGCTCGACTTCAAGGGCGGCTGCTTCGAGTTCCTGCCATTCGGCTCCGGCCGCCGGTCCTGCCCCGGCACGGCGCTCGGCCTCTACGCGCTGGAGCTCGCCGTCGCCCAGCTCGCGCACGGCTTCAACTGGTCGCTGCCCGACGGGATGAAGCCCTCGGAGCTGGACATGGGCGACATCTTCGGGCTCACCGCGCCGCGCGCCACGCGGCTCTACGCCGTGCCGACGCCCAGGCTCAACTGCCCCTTGTTCTGACGCGACGGCGGCGTGCTCGCGCGGCGACTGTCAGTACATTATACTCCTGCAGATGCGTTTGGACTTTAGTTGGTGTTCATCCTGGGGACTGGTGGGGTGGGGAAGTTAGGAGTACTTTGGTGGCTTTCTCGATCTGTCACGTCGTCTTTTTCTTTCCCTGTTTATTATAATTTTCTAGACCCTTCGTAAAAAAAAAAAAAACCATGCCTGAATGATGATGCTGTAGGCTAATAATAAGGGGGTTCCACATATTCTCATGGCTAGCTGCTTGCCTAGGTAAAAGAAAGTAAAAGGATCTAAGTTGTGGCTGTAAAAACTCATCGATCCGATTGTATTAAAACATGCCGGTCACAGATTCCGTCAACTTTCATGTGAAATTCCATAAGACATTTCTTTGGCCCCTTTGTACTGTGTACACAAGCTATGTCCCCATTTTTCTTAGTTTGCATTGTAGGAGACGGCGGACAGACAAATTCCCAAGTTTTATCCTCCACAAAACCTGCCATCTCCACTATATATAGCATTTGATTATATTTTGTAAAATTTTGTACACGAAGCACTCAACCCAAAATACGTCTATGGTCAAAACCGTCAAAATTCTTCTTTTTATCGATCAATGAATCCCCTACTTTCTTGACTTCACTTCGCCCTGGCACAAACTCTGAGATGTCGCCATGCATGTGTCATCCACCACTTCTTAGGCTACCCGCACCGGGTCCGCCAACGTCCGTCCGGGGAAGTGCCCCGTCACCCGGATACAGGGAAAAAAGGCTGCACCGGGGCGTCCGGGAAGGCCGCCAGTCGAATCGCCCGCGACGCCAAGTTTGGCGGCTAGCCCGACGCTCGGGACGCCGGCGGGTTGGGCCCCACGCGGCGCCGATACATCGAAGGAGAGAGAAGAGGAAGGGCGCCGGTGTCGCGTTATGGTCGCCGCCTTCCACTGCTCACGGCGAGCACGCCACGGCGGGCGTGGCACGAAGCCGCTGCCGCTGGGATGCGCCGCCGCGCTTCGCTGGCGCTTCGCTGGACGCTGACGCGCCGCCCGCTTCGCCGCGCCGCTCGCGCCCGCGCGCCCCGCTGGGACGCGTCGCCGCGTTTCGCCGCTGACACGCCGCCAGGTGACCTTCGCCGGGCGCCCGCCGCGACACGCCCGCCGGGCGCCCGCGCACGCCGCTGACGCGACAAGCGCGTCACGGGTCGCCGCCCGCGCGCGAGCCCGCCCAGTAGACGGATGTGGGGAGGACGCGGCTCCTTCTCCTCCTTCCTCCGTTCCTCCTCGCGAACGGATGTGGAGAGGACGCTTCGCGAAAGGTGGAGCAGGCGAGGCCCGAGACCGCCCGAGACCGCCGGGGCCGAGGTCGTCCCGCCGGGAGCAGGGGGCCGGCTGAAGCGAGCCCGCCCGCCATGCGGGGAGGGGGCGAGGCGAGGCCCAGCGCTTCGCCCCGCGGCTGCTCCGCCTCCCTCCCCGGCCGCCGAGGCCCGGCTCGCTTCGCCTCCCTTCCCGGCCGTCGAGGCCCGGCCAGCCGGTCGCCAGCAGCTGCTCGCCGAGGGGTCCGTCGCTCGCCTCCTCCTCCCGGCCGCGAGGTGGGAGAGAGAACGGGAGAGAGAATGGGAGGGAGAGAGAGAGAACGGTTTTTTAAGATAAAAGGACAGTGGGACCCACGGATAAAGGATGATATAGAGGATGTATGAGTGCGGGAGAAAGTGGTATAGTGGAGAGAATCTTGATGACCAGGACGGAATATTCTGTTTAGAGGATGGATTTAGAGGGTGACGAGTGCGGATAGCCTTAGGCCAAATTAGTAAATCTATCGTCTATGATTTTGAGGTTTAAACCACCAAACCATGCATTCTCAGCTTTGAGGACCAAACCAACAAACTCTAATGCATGCCTTACTAGGCATGACTCATCGATGTCAATTGAAGGTGTTCGGCTTGTCATATAAACCGGCTGATAAAACAAGCCGGCTGGTTTACCATGAAAAAAAATACTGTTCGAACGGCTGATAAACCTGACTTATAAGACAAGCGAACAGGGCAATGTGTTTGCAACTTCCATGTCTTCCGCCTAGCGATCGACTAAGTGCTTGTAACGTCTCGTTTTACTTGGTCTAACCCCAACCTTGACTTCGGTTAATGTTATCTTCATCACACGTGTACTCTTGCTCTACCTTGTGTCCTACGTGAGTCGCCCATGGTCAAACGCTCTCGGTTCATCATGCATGGATTCCTCATTTGCCCTTTTCTTGTGGTGGGACACGGTGGGACACAAGGTACATCATGCATGGATTCCTCAAACGCTCTCGGTTCATCATGCACGGCAGGACTCTTGCTCTACCTCGACTCCTGGCCCACCGCCTCGGCTCACCCAATCTATAACTCCTATATTTTTAAACCCTCTCTAGCCTATTCTCTTGATCATGATTGCTTGAGAGCTCAAGAATGATGTCAGCTGATATCATCAGAGGAGTTACCTCCACAAAGGCTCATTTATCTCCCACTAGCTATTTCTTTTGAAATAGAAAAAGTCGTAGCACCTAAACCAAGTATCGTAATTAAAATCCAATTGCACCATGGTGTTCCTCGCAATAAACTCTTCAAAACAAGACCCCACATGAATATATTTCGATAACTTTTTCTAAGCAAAACTGTATACCACATGGATTACATGTGGTCCTCCAAAACACGCCAGATAGATGAGATTTGGGTGATGCCCAAATCCAAATAATCTATACCATGTCAATGGATACAACTTTCGCAATTGACCTACTACATCCATATATATGTATCTATTAATTCATAGTTTCGACCATTATAAACTTCTTACATTTTTACTTTATACCAGCAGCAAGGCGCGGGACATCCTACTAGTACTACATACAGGTACATCCATAAGCCCAGAATATTGCACAAATACCCAGCAGTGCACAACACGATACCTTTAGTTAGCCATCACAATAAAGCAAACACATATGAAATATGTGGAAGAAATTAGAGAAATTGGAGTTAACGTTGGCTCCCTATCTTAATTAGGTAGCGGACATCATCTTAGTGTCACTTGCATACGTGCATAATCCAACAACCAAGCAGCGGCCAGGAGATCTAGATTAGTTACAGCAACCTTATCAGCGTGTTTGGTTCAAGGAACCATTATTATATATCATGCGAATAAGTTGATCCCTCATGGATTCGCCTGGCTAGGATCGGACAGACGGAGAACGTGGTTGTCGTCTGATGATTTATGAGGAGCTGGATGGTTACCGTAATGGGTGGATTACTCGGTGACGAATGGATCTGTCTGATGCTGATGAGGCAAACCAAACGGCACAGCTAACTTCAGTTTTCGGATCAGATCATTTCAGATCATACAGCGACCCAAACCAAACATCCTAGTCTATCCATCTACCATTGTTTATCTCCTGGCTTGCGATATTCTTAAGTTGTCGACCGGAGCCTTGTTTAGATCCCCTTCAAATTCTAAGTTTTTTCACTCTCTCTCTCCATCACATCAATTTTTACCCGTATGCATGGAGCATTAAATATAAGTAAAAAATAATTAATTGCACAGTTTAGTTGTAAATCATGAGATAAATCTTTTAAACCTAGTTAGTCCACAATAATTGCTAAATACAAACGAAAGTGCTACAGTTGCTCAGATTGTAAAAATTTACAATCTAAACAAGGCCCGGGATTACAAATGGATTAAAGCAACTTCAAGCTTCTGTATATACGTCCTAATTGATAGGAATAGAAATTTTAATAAAAAAATACCCTTCAATAGTTTCTTTAATTAGATATCTAAATAAACTCATATTCTATTCTGAATTTCTCACAAATTCCATAGTTTAGCAATTTTGTAAAATAAAAAACTTCTGAAAAAAAAGAGGTCCACAGCAGCTTTGCAATTTCTCATATTCAGATAGCTAGCGCCCCTAATTGGCTTTATATGACCACCTAAAATTAAGGGATAGCCACCTTTACATTTTATATAGCCCTGTTGGAGGCTACCTTTTGCTATACAAATTAAATTCTATAATGGCCTCCAAAACAAGAATAGCCAAGCAGGAAAGATATAGAAAATAATTTTTATTCAAAAGATTCTTAATGATGATTTAAAGAAAAAAAAAGAAATTAAGTTTAAGAAAGACTCTCCAGATCATTATTTAAAAGTTATTTGAATAAAAACCGCTTTCTATATATCTTTCACCCTCCAACATTTTGTGTATCTTTTGCATGTACTAGAGAGCAAATTTTGGTCTCTAGCTAGCGATAAATCCAAAATATATGATGACAGTATTTGAAGATCTAATTAAAAAAAACATGGGAGGATTTATTCTATTAAAATCTCTATACATTCATCAATAAAAAAGAATATAATAAGACACTTTTGAAGTTGCTCACACGACCACATCCAGTTGTACGTGACTACGTACAGACTGGCTGTTTGTACAATAATATGAACTCAATCAGTAATAAGATCTTAAATCTCTCAACTCTTGAATTAATCATTTTTCACATACAGAAATGAGAGCAAAACATTTCTGGAACTCGGTCTCTCACTATATCACTATATATACTATAGAGCTGATCTAATCCTGACGAAACAGTATGAACCCAATCAGTAGTAAGATCTTAATAAATCTCTCAACTCTTGAATTAATCATTTGTCACACATAGAGATGAGAGCAAAACATTTCTGGAACTCGGTCTCTCACTATATCACTATAAATATACTGTAGAGCTGATCTAATCCTGACGAAAGGCCATGCTCAGTCTACCCCTTAAAAATATTCCCTGTGTGTTCAATGGATTGAAGTAATTGGTTGTCAGCAGCAACATGATATACTTCAGCCTTTTGGCTTTAGTTAGTGGTAACACTAGTAATAATGACTGCTTTACGGCATTGGTGGAAACTGCTAAGATTCCAGTGCTTCAAGTGATCAAAACCATCATCATGGGTTAAACATCAACGTAAAATAAAAAGTTTGACATAAAACAGATTTTGTCTTTGCGCATCGCTCTCGAATCTTCGTTGGGATGTTCGCCAAAAAGTGATCCCTAAATAATATTTCACTGATTCTAAATAGTACTCTACTAGCTAGAAAGATCTAGCGTAGTACTACTGATTGGATTAGCGTAGTACTGCTGATTCAATAAGGGGCTAAATTTTAGAAACTAAATTTTTTATTCTACTCCATTTAGCTTCAAGGACTAAAAGAGTCTAAAAGCACATTCAAAAGAGTATGATCAATCATAACTTGAGTTTTTAGTATCATTTGGTCCTATCTTGAAGACTAAAGGAACTAAACTTTAAACCATTCAAAAGTGAAGGGTGTTTGACACTTTAGAAACTCAACAAGTTCCTAAAGTTTAGTAAGGATGAACCAAATTGGACCTAACCAATGGAGCTATCTAGCCTACACCCGGGTGTTTTAGGCCCAAAACACTTGATTCTTTGGCTGTTCATCTGAAGCATCCAATGTCTTATATCCCTCATCCCTGCTTCACATCTTCCTCGAGGAGCGAGCTTCCACTCGGTTGGCTAGTTTCGACTGAGTTCGGACAGCCCACCCATGTTCGATCGGTGGCTGACACAAGGTGTCTCACCCTTAGCAGCCAGGGAACGGGAACTTGACCCAAGTTACCGTTCCCCTGTTCCACGTTTCAGAAGCATTTTTGTTCCGGAAACGTGAATGTTCCCGTTCCCACGTGTAAAATAACTCCTCAAGTTCCCGTTCCGAAAACAGAAACGGGAACATGTCTGCTAAAGTCTCACCTAGAAAAAGTAGTTCCCAATAATTTCCGTTGCCTCACAGGTGGATGCCCCCACAATGGTCAGAGTAATGTGGCCGTTACGTTCGAAGCCATTTGGATGACTTTAGATACTTTTTAGCCACCTGTGGCCTCTTCGTGTAGATGAAGGTCTAGCTTGTGGACTAGGATGTGTGTGAGTATGTGCGTGTGTTGGTGTGAGTTGGTGCATGACTTCGATATTACGGCTTGTACCTGAAGAGTTGAGGTATCCTCTTCAATTCTTATTTCCTCGTGACTTCAGCAATGCTGCTTCCTCTTCAATTCTTATTTCTTCGTGACTTCGGCACCGCCGCCGCCGTCTTGCCCACGGCCGCCCCCGTGCCCCCCACCACTGCCGGTCCGGGCTGCCGCCCACAAATCTTTCCATTCTAAACCTGCCGGGGATGCATGTATGGACCCAAACTTGCTGGAGATGAAGATAACAAAAGGAAGAAGATGCTAAGCTGAGTATGTGTGATTGCCTGATTGGTAAAGAGGTAAAGAAAACTGAGTGTTGGTGAAAAGTAGAACACTCAGAGTGTAGTGTAGCATTTCTCTAACTAATTAGCTTCAAAATGTACACTTCAATCATTAAGAAATGGTCGGCAATGGATTCACTAATTGTTGTACAGAACGAAACTTGATTGGGGCTATGTATGAGGAGCTACGGTTTCACTTAAAGAAGATAAATTAATTGTGGTGTGGACAACGCATGCTACGCAATGGAGTGGACAGGGACGTTACACATATCTGCCGAAATATTTGTTCACCGCAGGGCGAAAAGGGAGCCGAAGATTAGCCAAATATTCTGGGAGGCGCGGAAAGGTACCTAGCTAATTCGCCGTCTGCCATGTATAACGGATACCGTTTGGTTTGGTCACCGGCCGCGATGTGACTGCCGCGTGCGGGGGTCCAGCTCGTCGGCCGGCCCTCGAGTGTGATCACCGTCGACGGCGCTATCGGTTCGTGCAGTGCGTGCGTCAACGTGCCGGTACGTGTGGCTGCCGCACACGCGACGTCACACGCCGGATCCTGACGCTTTAGCATAGATAGATTTTCTGAAGGTGATGGAAAAGAACAGCTTGGGAATAGTTCTGATTTTCTCGACCCACACTGTTGCTCTAGGCCCCGAAGTCCGAGCGTTTCAATGTTTGATCCGGCCGGTGACGTCGCCACCAACCCTGATTTGATGATTTAACAGCTGATGACGGCCGATCGACGCGACCCTCAACACTGGCCGTTCGATTCTCTCTCGCACGCACACGGGGCCGGGGGAAGGAACCAGCACCAGACAGACAAATGGGCAAATGTCCGGCCGAGCGCTGCGCCCAGCCAGCAGGCCATCGCAGCCGACGACCTTTTCGCGGCCAAGAAAAAGGGGAGGCTCTGGCCCGAGCGCCACGAGCTGCAGCGAGTGTCGGAAAGGCCTGGACGGAAAAACGACGAAGACGTGATGGAAACATCCACCACCACCAGACGCCGTCGCCGCTACGAGGGTGTTCCGGCCGGACCGGCATTGATCGATCGATCGGTTTCGCAGAATTTACGGTCCCGGTGCTGCCGCGTCGTCGTCCACGAGGACTACTAGTTGATGCGCGTGCGAAACGTGCAAGCGCATCGGGACGTCCAGGTCATGGCTTGTGCCTCTTCCATTTTCCCTCAGCCATTGAAACTGAAATTGAAATACCGCGAGACGTACGAGTGCGAGGTCATCACGCCGCCCCGCAGAGCTAGCGCGCGCAGTCGTCCCAGCAAGCGGCAGTGCGGCACCGGCACCGGCACCCAACGACGAACAGGACGACACGGAAGTTTAGTCCTGCCAGTTTTGCAGGTACTAGTACAAATGTCCTTCCTACAATGCATCAGGTTATCTGAATGTGTATTTTTTTTGTTGGTACGGGTCACGATGTGATTGATTGTGGCATGGTGCTAACCAAGGCCGGCCGTCGGCACGTCCAGGGCCAGGAAGGAAGGGGAGAACGGACGCGCTCGCGCGCAGGGGATTGCCAGACGACGCTTGGGCCTTCTAGGCGTCACGTAGCCGCCATGCACGAAAGCCACGAGCGCGCGCCGTGCGTGTGATGCACAGGTGTTGTGGAATGCATGCTGGACTCTGTACAGCGATAGGACAAAGAGGGAGGTAGCGGCCGACCACCAACTGGCCGTGGAGTTTTTCGCTAAGAATGGGGCTATGATGACTGATGATTCTATCATACGCTGTGTTTAGTGTTATATGTAGTACTCCCTCCATTCTAAATTATAAATCATTTTAAAATTTTAAAGAGTCGAGATAGAGAAAGTAGTTTCTTTTTACCACGTTTAGGTTTAGACACCACACATTTCGATGATGTAACAAGTGATGGTGGTTGTTTGAACGAGGGTTGTGGGGGTCCATGACTCTTTTCTCTCTTGTCAATAAAAACAGCTACAGGCCACAACAGTGTCTAGTGTCATGTCCAACTTTTTATTATAAAAAATATTTATAGAGATTTACTCCCTCCATCCACAAATAAATGCACCTCTAGCTTCTTGAGAAGTTAGACTTTTTTCAGTTTAACTAGAAATATATCAAATAATATCAATATTTATATCTATAAATAAGTGTATTATGAAAGTATATTTCATGCTCAACCTAATGATATAAATTACATATGATAAATATTAATATATTTCTATATATGTTTGGTCAAATTTTGAAAGATTTGACTTCTTGGGAAACTTGAGAGATTATTTGTGGACGGAGAAATATGTGTTTATCCATCCATCTTTAAGGGAGATCGGTAGCTCTTATGTGTATGATTCAAGCGCACTAGCAGTCTGACCTAGAACTGACGACATGCACATTTGTGGTGGTGTGCAAGAGCCCCTGTGGCGGAGGAACTCTTGAGGTGGGAGCATAACTAAAAATAGGAGTCGAATTGGAGCGAATTCTTAGAGCATGGTGACTTCAAAGTATTACAGTCAAGGTAGAGATTGTTATATGACTTAAATCCTACTTGGACTAGGACTTGAGAGATGTGCTATATATATTATGAATTTTAGTTATATTAGGACTTGAGTGTAGAATCCTACTAGTAGGCAACTCTTATTTGTATGTATGAGGGCTTATGAGGAATTTTGGCATTTGGAGGGGATTGTATAAACAAGAGGTAGAGGCCAGAGAATTCAACCAAGCCAACCCAAGGTTCGCATCCAAAACTTGTGAGGAGCAATTGGGAGCGCTTAGGAGTATTAGACTAGAAAATTTTATTGCAGGGTCCCAAAGGGTCAAGTAGGGTTGTGAGAAAGTGACAATCGTTTGTATTCTTTTAGAGTTGTGCTAATAGAATTTGCGGTCAGCTTACCCAAATCCTAATCACTGGTTGTGGTTGCTTCAAACGTCGTCATTTAGGGTGTTCCACTTGATCTGACCCCATCATTCTTAATACAGTGCAAGCTTGTATCATATCTACAATATCCTTTCAAATATCTGAGGTTTGCTACGCATAACTAGGGTTACTAGGTTCTAACAGTTTCTGCATAGTAAAAAAACATCAAATAGTAGGCTTGGCATAGATAGTTGGATTTTAGAATCTCATTTCTCAAATCAAGTGTTTGGATCTTGGTCTCATTTCTTTTATTCTCTTTAGCTACGCTCGTATCTACCTCAATTCACACGTATTGAGGTAGACTAGGATAAAAAAAATTAACTATTTTTCGTCTTAATCCACTCCAACATAAATATGGATTAAGATCAATGACTACAACGCTAAACAAGCCCAGATTCTTATTTTTCTCAGGAGATAAAACAGGGCCTACCTTAACATTTACTATTAATAGAAGACCTATAGGACAGTGCACAACTTCATCTAGTGGCTAGTGCATGCATGCTTGATTTGGAAATGGGTTTGTAGACGTTGATCAATTCCAATTCCATTCAAGGAGTGCATGGCCAGTTCCGAGTTCCAAAGTGTTCGGTCCATATCCTTTTTGGGCCACAGCTAATTCTGACTGCTGATTCTGACTCTTGAGTGTTGTTGCTATCGACCCATATGGACAGGTCCGACACGAGAGGCCAGAGAAATGTGGTAGTGGTAGGTGCTGGGCTGCTGGCGGTGGCGGGGCGGCCGCGTTGGTGGCTTGCGGTTGGTGAGAAAGCGATCCGTTTCAAATTTTCAAGTTTGATTTCAATCACCGGCGCGTACAAGTCAACATCTGGAATTAATAAACAAATAAATAATCTAGAATAGCAGGGTTGAGGATTTGGGCTGGACAGGGAAGCATGATTGATCAGTTCAACCCTGGGCCGAGTATAGCGCAAAGATAATTCTGTGCTGGCCATCCCGGCCCGTCCCACAACCCAACCCAATCGGGCGGCCCACCAGAAAATCCCGAGTTCACCGCACACCATGGCACGTCCCGGTCCGTACCAACCGAAACGCACTGCACCGTGGCCGTGGGCCGTGGTGCCCGGCGCCCGCGCCAGGCCGCCGCCGAGCAGAGCCGCGACGGTTCCTGTGACTGTGACCGATCGATCGATCAGCGATCCACGCCCAGCTCTCGCGTCTCGCCTCCTCCGAACCGAACCGAGCCACCGGTCAGTCACTGCTCTCACGCACCCCCGGCCGGCCGGCCCCCTGCCACCGCGTAATACGTCCTCCCACCGCTCACGTACGCGCCGGCGATCAGGCCGGGGGCTCCCAGGCTTGCTGTGTGCCGCGGCGATGGCTACGTCGTCGACGCTGGGCCAGACGCAGCGGTACGCGGCGGGGGCGCTGCTGGCGCTCGCGCTCCGCCAGGCGCAGACGCACCAGACCGTCCTCCTCGGCTCCCACGGCCTCGACGACGAGCTCGAGCCCCTGCACCCCGACGAGGCCACCGCCGTGGAACCCGACGCCCGCGACCTCTGGACCCACGAGTCCCGCGGCCTCCTCCGCCCCGTCCTCAGGTACGGCGACGACCATCGGTCATTTTGCATTGCTTGCATGGTCTCTCCATTCCCCGGCCCCATAATGCAGGCCGTTTCTTGTAGGTTTCTTGAGATTGACCCCAAGGCCTGGGCCGGGGTGGAGAAGACGGCCGCGTCCTCTGATCCCAAGCACCACATTGGCGCCGTACGCACCAGAAATCAATTTCGTCTTCAATTCACCTCGACCGTCTTAATTAAACCGTGCGTCCTCTTGCTGTGGATGCACGCAGTTCCTCCGTAATGTGTTCGAGGACGAAGACGACGACGACAAGGCCCGGTCCGAGAGATCCGACCAGGAGCTGGCGCTCGCCAAGGCCGTGGACGCCATGGCCATGGGCCTGGACAGCGGCGTCGTCGTCGGATCCGCGGCCGAGGCGCTCAGACTGGCGACCCACCACGTGTCCTCTTCCGACGACAAAGACGACCCGGCGTCGGCGGCGTCGGCGCGCACCAAGGACTACCGGAAGATGGCGGTGCTGTACATGCTCCTCTCCGCGTGCGTCGCCGACGTGAACATGGCCGAGGAAGGCATGGGCTCCCCGCGCGTCACCAAGGGCTACGACGCCCGCCACCGCGTCGCGCTCCGCCTGCTTGCCACCTGGCTCGACGTCACCTGGAACAAGATGGTTGGTTCGTCGTCCCACTGCACCATGCATCTATCCACCATCGCTAGCTACGAGTTTTTATTTTTTTTTCATTCGGTTTTTGATTGGGTATCTTGGCATTGTAGGAAGCTGTCGAGATAATGGTTGCTTGCTCTGCTATGGCTGCAGCAAAGGTGGAGGAACAGTCACGTGAGAATTCGTCACTGAATAGCAGATGGGAGAACTGGAAGCGTGGTGGGATCATCGGCGCAGCTGCACTGACAGGAGGAACATTGATGGCTATATCTGGGGGTATGGAATGGAATGGGTTATTACATGAATTCATTCATAGCTGGGTTCATTTGAGATTTCAGGTTTCGACGATAAGTTTGGACACTATATATGCGGTCAACTTTGCTAATTTTTTTCACTAATCCGACAGGCTTCGCAGCCCCGGCAATTGCTGCAGGGTTCACTGCTCTAGTTCCAACATTGCATACACTTGTACCTCTTATAGGTGCTAGTGGTTTTGCTGCTATAGCTACTGCTGCTGGACACACTGCTGGCTCTGTAGCAGTTGCAGCATCGTTTGGAGGTGAGCCTAACAAAATGTTCCCTGATTATTACTACTCTGGTGGTGACTCTTCCTTCGTTTCACATTTATCATTTTTCCTGATTCTTATCCCTTTGTACCAATTACCAGTTGTTGGTGAATATGTAGTCGTCAACTTCATCGTTGTAGTAGTAGCAATTGTAGTGAACCAGTTTAATCTGGGAATAAGTGAAGAAATGGGAAATGTATTACTGATTTTTATGCATCTATATATGAACTGGTACTAAATTGAGAAGTTCCTGATCATGAGCACATAGAGACTAAATCATCATCTTTTGAGACTAAATCATCATCTTTTGAAATCAGCTGCTGGAGCTGGGTTGACTGGGACCAAAATGGCCACAAGAATCGGAAATGTGAAAGAATTTGAGTTCAAGACCATCGGTCAGAACCATAGCCAGGGTGTGAGTCTTTTGTTCTCCTTCTATGTGCAGTGTGACTTGCTTGATGCTCAAATGGTCTAAAAGGGCACAAAGCAGGTTCTTGTCTTTCGGGAATCAGGACAAACATACGAGTGATATTTATTGATCAGATATTCATTACTGTTTTTTTTTTTTTTCTTTTCAGCGCCTAGCAGTTGGCATCTTTATTTCTGGATTTGCCTTTTCCGAGGACGATTATTCAAAGCCTTGGGAAGGATGGAAAACTAACTTAGAGAGGTACCTATTTCTTTAGCAGTTGAATGGTGAACATTGTTTTTATGCAGTTCCATATTACAGAAATTAAAAAAAAGAAATAATCATCAAATATAATGCATCTTGAATAAGGAATTCAATAACATGGATAGAATTGAGTTTCTCAAGGTTATTATATGTGTGTAAAACAGTTTGCAGTGCATTATTGTTTTGAAGGTTGTGCGCCTTGTATAACTAGAGCGTAGCTGAATTTTTTACTGATATGATATTTGCAGGTACATTCTGCAGTGGGAGTCTAAGCATGTAATTGGCGTCAGCACAGCAATACAGGATTGGCTAGCCTCAAGTAATTTTCACCTGAACTCATAATTTGCATGGCATTATTCCATCATTAACTGAAAGAATCTGGTTATTAAATGTAGGTGTAGCAATTGAGTTGATGAGGGAGGGTGCAATGCAGACTGTGTTAAGTGGTATTATTTCAGCATTTGCATGGCCTGCTACCTTGATAGCTGCTGCAGACTTTATCGACAGCAAATGGTCTGTTGCTATTGACAGGTAGCACTACAAACTCTATAGCATTTTCTGGTTATCATTTTTCGTTCTTCTTTTGTACACGATGTAAATTGTTTTGAGCTGTGTAAAACTGAATGTCACTATTGAAACTTAAAGAGCTTTACTGTAGGCAACTAAGCACTATGAGATTTTGGTTCTTTCCTAAAATTAGCCTCCTCTAACTCTGACGGAATAGCTGATGTGTTCACTAGGTAGATCTAGTGCATGTTCCGGCTTGATTAATCTGGTAGATGCATCCAGGTCAGATAAAGCTGGGAAAATGCTTGCTGACGTTCTGGTCAATGGATTGCAAGGAAGCAGGTCCTTCTGCCTACAATGTACACTACTTCCTTCAGTAAACTTCCTTTCTCTATGGAGCTAATACTGGCCCCGGCCGGCACCAAAATGATTCCAGGCCTGTCACTCTGGTCGGGTTTTCGCTTGGAGCCCGTGTTGTTTTCAAGTGCCTGCAGGAGTTAGCGCAGTTGGGAAATAACGGTACATGTAAACTGCTGTCTGCACATTGGGGACTAGTGGTTTAATGGTTTACTGATGGCGTGCTTGCGATTGACAGTGGGAATCGTTGAGAGGGCCGTGCTCATAGGTGCGCCGGTTTCAGTTCAAGGTGAGATGTGGGAGCCTGCCAGGAAGGTACGATGAATCTGAGCTGCTTTTCCGAACCAGCTGTGACAAAGTTCCTGCTCATGTAAATTCTGGATACTTGTGCGCTCTCCCTGAAGAAACCACAGTTGCTAGCATAATCACATGCTTGGTCTTGCCTCGTTGCAGATGGTCGCCGGAAGGTTTGTGAACGTTTACTCGACGAGCGACTGGATTCTCGGCATCACTTTCCGCGCTAGGTACAACCCCCCCACCCATGCTCCCAGTATTTCGGAGATCCAGTGACTTGCAAAATGGCCACTATATACAGTTTGACCCAGGCTGTGACTGACAAAATGTTTATTATACATCCAGGACGCTACATGTTTGGCCGGCATCCAGGACGTACATGTCCCTTTGGAATCCAAAACCTGTTCCGTAACCATCATTCTAGCTTTGTTTCTAACTGCACCCGTTTGACCTGAATCACTGCTGAACGCACGCACAGGTTGATGTGACCGAGCTCGTTGTCGGGCATTCTTCGTACTTGTCGCTTCTCGAGCAAATTCTCGACCTTCTTGAGCTAAACACCTACTACCCTGTGTTCTATCCCTGCACGCCCAGAGCAAAATGAAGAGCGCCCTGCAACGCCCATGCTGCATGGGTTACATACTGTGTTTCATTCAGAGTTTGCACAGCCGGCAGCTAGCCTGAATTTAGTGATAGTAGTAGTAGACTAGTAAATAAAGGGATGTTCTGCTGAAATGCCTCTGGAATCTGCTGTGGTGTAATGTGTTTTTTTATACGAACTGTAGAAACAAACCTTTGTTCGCCTGTTAGTAGGAACTTGCCGGGCAGAGTCTGCCTCTGCCTTTCGCAGGAGGCGGATGGACGTTTCGTCGCCGGGGCGGCAGTTCCTTCCACCGGAGCGACCGAAGGGCCAGTGGACTGCCGCTGCCGTGCTTTTTTTTGGAGATCATTTCAAGGTGACCGACCATACCGCTGCACGTCGTGGGCATGACCGTGCCGGCACGCTCGGTGCCCTAACTTGCAGCCGAGCGATGGCGGCGCAACAAGGGCTAAATTAAATAATATTCTGGCTAAAATGCCTCTTGAATCTGAACGTGGCCACGTGTAAAATGTTGCTTTTGGTTGACTATACGAACTGCGATAAAAACAAAAAAGTCTTGTTTTTAGCCTGTTAGTAATGGAAGCAGGCTGCGGGCAGAGTCTTCCTCCTGCCTTTCGTCGGCACGGTCACCACTCACCACGCTACACCGACGTCTCATGGTCGGATGGGGGCGTTTCGTCGCCGGGGCGGCAGTTCCTTCCACCGGAGCGGCCGAAGGGCCAGTAGTGGACTGCCGCTGCCGTGCTGGAGGGTCCAGTGGCACACCACGACACGACGAAATGACAAGCAGTATGCGGCCCTATAAAGCGCCGTGCAGGCTGGCGGAAGGGTGTCCTGAGTCCTGACGGGTGACGACGGCTCGGCCAGGACTCCACGAGTGCTTTGGTTGCCGGTGCCGCGTTAGTACGGCTACCGAGACGGCATTCCGTTCACAATTTGCCGCGGGCCGGTGGCCGCTCTTCTGAAGGCACTCGGACGACGGTTGCCCGCCCCTCTTCCGTAGGCATGATTGCACGCCCCTCTTCAGTAGTCACTTCACTTGTAGGCCTTTTTAATCTCTTGAACTATCAACCAGTTCACTAAGGGGATGTTAAATTTCTTTTCCCAAAACTTTTCATCCATCACGTCAATTGTTTAGACATATACATGGAGTATTAAATATAAACTTAAAAATAACTAATCACACTAATTGTAATAACTTTATGAGACTAATCTTTTAAGCCTAATTAGTCTATGATTTAAAAATGTGACATGGTGTTACAATAAACATGTACTAATAACAAATTAATTAGACTGAAAAGTTCGTCTTGCGGTTTCCTCACGACTTTTTCGTCAATTAAACATAAGAACTAATGGATGAACTAAAAATCCTTTCCAACATCTCATGAAATATCTTATGTGACACGCTAAAACCTTTTAGCCTAAATAACCTATAAACTTTAGCCATTGAAATCCAAACATAAGAACTAATGGATGGACTAAAATTTAGTTAAAACCCTAACTCGTTGTTAGTTCACATATCCATAAAACCCAACTATCAAAGGCTAATACTCCCTCCGTTCACAAAAAGCGCAATTATAAAAATTCAAAAACTATGTTTGACCATTCGTCTTATTTAAAAAGTTTATACATATTATAAAATAAATAAATCATTATTAAAGTATCTTAAATTGATAAAATAATTTATAACAAGATACGTGATATTTATATAAAAAAAACTTAAATAAAACAAATGGTCAAATGCTATATTTAAAAATCTTACAATTATGCTCTTTTGTGGACAGATGGAGTAATTATTTTCTAGTATTTAGAATTCAACAATTAGTTCAGGATGGTATAGACTAACAACTAGCTTAGCTATTTGTAGCTGGCTATTCTTTTAGCCATGGCTAACTAGTCCTAGTCCATCCAAACGAACAACACCGTGGCCTGTTGGAGAAAAATCATGTTTGTGATGCTCACAACTCCGTTTAACTGAACAAAAGGGGTGCATTCCTGCACCAAAAGCGGAATCTTTATCCAAGACCATAAGTGGCTGGAACAAACTTAAAAATCCTAGTTTACTCATGCTCCTGCTCTGAAGGATATGTACTACTACCAACTTAGTGGTGCCGACACGGTTAACAAGCGTTCTCCTATACTGACTACGACGAAATCATACGATGCTATACAAAAATGTGAGGGAGACCAGTCAATCGGGCATTTCTCTTCCACCGCCACGGCAATCACCGGTGGAGGTACTGGCATTTCGAACCCTTCCAGCAGTGGCCATTCTCGTGGAATTTACATACCCCTCTTTGGGACTGCCCTCTTGACGAGGGTCTTGACGAACCACCACTGCCATGGTCATAACGATGGTCAGACCTCCGAGTGTGGTTTGAGCTACCCCGCCGCGAGTCATTGCCGTGAGAGTGCCTGTCATGCTGGTGATTTCCCTGGCTGCCCCGACCGGCGTTACCAGAGGATGGATGCCAGCTCCTGTTGCTTCCGAGGGCCTCTCCCCAGCCTGCGTTCTTGTCGGTGTTTCCCTGTTGTCTCTTTGATGCTTCTGAAGAGTTTCCTAGAGCCTCCTCCCAACCAGCAGCACCCTTGTCACTGCTTCCCTGTCTCTTTGGCAAAGAGTGCCTCCCTGTTGGTGTCGTCGCTTGGTGACTAGAAGACGATTTACGGTTTTCGCTGGCACCAGATATGATCTTTGAGCTCTCACGACCTGATGAATGCCTGCCTGAAGCTTTTCTGTTTCCCTCTGGAGATGAACTTGTTCGTTGCCAGCCATCAACTTTTGCACCACGATCTGTAGAAGAACCAGAGGGTTGCCAACCTGCAGCTTTTGTACCCCCCTGGGTAAAAGAACCTGATCGTTGCCAGCCATGTGCTTTTCCAGTCCCCTCTGGGGATGTACTAGACCGCTGCCAACCTGAGGCTTTTCTGCTCCCATCTGGGGATGAACTTGATCGCTGCCAACCTGAAGATTTTGTGCTCCCTTGCGTAGAAGGACACGATGCTTGCAAACCTGAAGCATTAGCAATCCCTTCAAGCGATAAGGCTGGTGGTTTCCAAACTGAAGCTTTTGCATTCCCCTCTAGAGACGAGCCTGGCAGTTGCCAATCCAAAGTTTTTGTGCTCCCATCTACAGACAGACCTGATGCAGTGCTTGCTTTTGGTTTTACCTAAAGTGTCAAAAGCAATATTTTAGCTAGAACATTGTTTGGTCACAAAAAAAAAAGCTAGAACATTGTTTGTTACTAAGTTTTTTTCCTCTAGTCAAGAGATGAATCATGTTGGAACCTTACACCAGTTATATATAAGAATAACATTACCTGTTCTGGCACTCCAGAACCTGAGGCGCTTGAGTTTGCATGTTCCATCTTTTTCTCCCCTTGTGCTGGTAATGTTTCGACAAAAGCACTATCTCCTTGGTCCACTCTCGCCTCCTCTATGATGCATGAAGTGTCTTTTCCATCAGCTCCAAGACCTATAGAAGATTTTGTAAGGCTAAAAGTTGTTTAAGGAAGCAAACACAGAAAAAAGATAGGCATCTTAACCTGATGAAGGCTGGAGACCAGGTGTTGGAGAAGGCAGTGACCACATGTCATTACCAGGGTCATCTTGTACGCCCCATAGAGCAGAATCAACAGCTTCACCCTGATAGTAACTTGGTTCACCCCAAGGGGACAATGCAATAGGACTAGAGCATTGTGGTTGTTCTTCCTCAGCTGAAGCTGGCACCAAATTTTGTGAAGGCACTGCTCCATGTATACTATATTTTTCACAATCTTGTTCTGTTAACGAGTCCAACACATCTGATACAGCAATCCCTTCAGCATCAGATACAGGATTGACCACTTCGTTGTTTCTCTTTATCCCATTCTCTTCAAACAGATGCTCTAATTGAGTGATTGAGTCCCTATCTGTTGGACACGATCTTTCCTTAAGTGGTTGCAAGCTATCAATTTTACTAGTAGGTGCACGGACACATGTCTTTGTAGCTAAATGCTCATGTGCTACTGATGTTAATCCTGACTGGTTCACGGAAGTCTCCTTTGCCTCCAGTTTTGGCATAGGACTAGGGTACTCAGACTCAAGATCTTGAGTTTTCAAGAAAGAGTGAGCCACTTTTAGGTTCAGGAAGTTGATCAAATGATTCACTTGATGTGTCAGGCTGGCATGTTTTACGCTTCTCCATGGTTGCCTCAACCTTCCTTGAATTAGATGTAGATGTTGGATCTGGTTGGGGAATGCAGGCAGGAGCCCCTGACCGACAAGACACAGCTGATGCAGAACTCGAATCTCTGTCCTCAACAGGATTTGTTGGAGAACAGGTCTCTGGCTTTGCTAAAGCAATAGATAACTGAAGATCATGAGCCCCAACATTTGTAGCTGAACTCCATGAAGAACTTTCCTGCTGGCACATGGTTTTGAACTCTGGATGACTTGTAGTACCAAGGGAAGTAGGGTCTCTCTCAGATTGTTGCGGAGTAAAAACTGAGACCATATGTGAACTACATTTAGATTCAGTTTGCATTTGGTCCTTCCCAGTACAACCGTCAGGATGCTGTTGCACATTACTCTTCCAACTATGATTCATGGTTGGACTCAAAACACCACCATTGTCCTGACTACTGTTCCATTCACCAATCCTGTCTCTTGAGTTATAACCCACAGGGGACGAAGAGCTATTTGCATTTGAGTTTAATCTATCTTGACCAGAGCCTGCCCATATTGATTTATCACTGGTAGTAACTGCTGAAGGCTGAATAAAATCTTTCTGCTGCTTTGGGAGCACTTCAGTCAACAGTAGTGAGTTCTCCTCACTCTCAAATGTAAGCCATATTCTCAGGTCACGTGGGAAAAAACTAGCCCACTTGGATAACTGCAAAAGAGTAAACGGGCCCTGAACATTTCCACTAGGGTCCTTGTAGTGCCAAACTTTTTCTGGCTCGGTGTCATTTGGTAAAATTCCAACCGATGCAGGCTCAGGTGCCATGTTGTTTAAATTAATGTTACTTCCTGCACCTGATCTATGGTCCACATCCTCTGTAGCTAGGCTGCTAATATGACCACTTGCATCCAGACTCTTTTGTGTACGATTCTCCACAGAATTCAATTCTGTCCCTTTTCTTCCTGCAAATAATAGATCTGGTCCATTCCGATGCATGGTCCAATCAACTGCATAAAAATCAGAAAGCAAGTACGTTGAAATTAAATATAACTGGAACACATCATTATAGAATAATAACAGTTCAGGTAAATTTCATACCTGCTTTCTTATAATCTGGTTCTTCAGCAGACTCATAACTTGGATCCATCCGGGGATCGACATGTACTTCTGGAACTTCATTAATCATGCGTTCTTTTTCTTCAGGAGTGTTCAGAAGCTGCAATTTTTCTACACACTCTCTCAATGTATGATACAGTTAAGGATCATAAATATTGATTATCATTATTGATGTAGGCAAAGTGGGGCTTTTAAGACACCAGAGGGTATGAAATAAATTTGAAGATAAACAATGAAAGGAATCCCTGCTGATAATAATTCTCTAGCAAGATTCTGACCACAAAGAAAATGTAAGAGCAGTGCATTATTACGAGGAAAAGGATATTCCTTTCGACGTCCAGTTTCACTAGCACGATCACGAAGATGGCTCAGCCTCTGTTTCTCATTTTCCAACCACTGGAAAGAATTTAACAAAACATGTCAGGTTATGAGTAAAGCTAGAGGAATTCTGAAATAATCAAGGCTCAGCATGTGGCCAATGTTCCTTTAAAAGATTTTGCTTACATCTTTAAACCGTAGAGATTGGAAGATTTTAGCTTTCTCATAGACGTCTCCCTGATTGATTAAAAAGGAAAGATGAGATATCAGACTATGTAAATTCAATACCCTTGGGAATCAGATGTGTCATCATATAATCATAGCAGTACCACTTTTAAACGGGCAGTTAGACCAAACTTCATACTCTGGCGTAAGCGCTTGCATTCCTCCTACACAAGTACATGTGAATGAACAGTGTAAATAGCCTGTTAGATTAAAATGACAAAAAAACAGTCCAACATGTATATAATAGATTCAATATGGGCAATAATGAGAACCAAGCATTAAAATAGCTAGTTAAATTAAAATGACAAAAAAAAAAAGGTCCTACATGTATACAATATATTTATTATGAAGCGATTTCTACATTATCAGCAACTTCAAAGAATGTAAACAGTATACCGAATTATAAAGGTATTTAGCCAAAAAACAAGGAAAAACAACATACTTGCATTTTATCAGATTGAATGGAATAACTGAGATCAGATTTTGTACAACTGTGTTTGAGAAACATAAGAACTTAGTATACAATGATATTAAAAATCAATCTCTCTCTGAATTCTTGTGATTTTCATTGTACTATTAAGATTTAAGATTCAAATTGACTTTACCGTAATTTTAGTGAAGAAAACAAGGTATATTCTATGTTGGCAGTAATGATGTTCATTGCTGAAGCTGAAGTTTAAATGTAAAATTGCGCTAAAAAACATTACCAACAGAAAATCCATGTATGGTATTTTTGGTATCTAAAAATAAGCCACAAACTGGACTGTAAAACCATCTATAATAATACATTATTTTTGTAATAATGCTGATTTGTGCTAAAGGTATATAGTGAGTTAATTAAACAACAATGGGGAACCAATATATAATATATATCACAATCAGGAATGTTCATTCTAAAGTACTAGGTCTCGAAAACTAAATGTTTGCACTGCATATGCTTGGATGCATCATCATAGAATTGTTCTCTTATATTTAGTTACCTCTGTGAAATCCTGATTTGAGATCGTATCCATTGTGATAATCTCTTTTTTTTCTAAATTAGATATCTCAAGAGCATAATCTGTTGTCTTCTTACCAACAGTGTATCGCTCTGCAACTTTATGTATACCTACACATACAATTAAACCAGGTAGTATAAGTATTTAGCATATCAGGTCTATACTCTGTAGTCTTAGTAATCTTACCAAGAACTTTCACCAGCCGGTACATATCTTGCTTGTTGCCAAGACCAGAAATTCTTATCCTCACAAAAGCACCAGCAATTTTGTCAGAGAATGCAGCAACCTCATCAATAAGATCCTCCATCACGCTGCGACGCAAGTAGATTAGATTGATATTGTGCATGTCAATGGCTGCATAACCCTCTGGATTAATTGCCTGTTCTCTTTCAATCTTCTTATGAGCCTTCCTCCTTTTATCAGAACCTAATTTATCAGTCAACTCATTATATCCTCCATTATTTACTTGAGCCAAATCTGAATCAATTGGTCTTTGACCATCTGCATTCATTGTTGGAGCCTGCTTCACATGATAATGCATCTCCAAAAGCTTTAACATCTCAAAATGAGCAACACGTGGTTTTCTAAACAAAGTGCTAAGCCTTGCATCACAGATAATCTGACTTTTTCTGCGAGGATCACGGAGGTTATTTTGCTTTATATATTCAAGCAAAAGAACCTGGACATCATACTGGGAAATATAAGAACTGTCACCATTTCTCATGTGTCCAATGAATTCCAATAGCTCAGATGATGCCCATTTTGTGTCACCTGGCAAGGGCATCCCTTCACCTGTTGATCCATCTGGTAAGCTTCCAGCAGTGTTAATGGAGATTCCACACTTCCTTGAAGTAATGCCACCGTCTTTTTTACGTTTTTGTCCTCTTTTTCCTGAAGAGTTATTCTGTCTTCGTTTCTTTGAGGAAATGTCAAAAGTAGCATCATGGTCATTGCTTGCATCATATAGTTCATCAGATGACTCCTCTTTATCTCTCTTACCAGCAGTAGTAGGAACAGTCCAATGGCTCTTGGCATTTTTTAGCTCTTCAATCGTTAGTAAATGCTTTGCTTTCAAATCCAACCAATATAACTTGAAAAGATACTCCCAGCTATTTTTATCATCAAAATCAACACCAACCTGAAAGGGCAAAATAGGATGACCAACAGAGCTAGGATGGAACTATTAGTTGCCCAAGGTATTTGCATGTCTACAAAGTAGTACTGCTTTTTTTTCAGGCAGGTATCTGCCAAAGGCAAAAGCTTACAAGATTGACCAGCCAATACAGTTGTGCTATGTATCAGGATCAGTGTCTATTTAGTTAAGGCATGAGTTACTAAAAAACATGGTTTCTAGTTTGTCCAAGTGAATGAATTCAAAATACTATTATGACATTTTGAGTTTTAAAGGTGATGCCAGTTTTTTTTACCCCACATACATTATCCAACATTCCTTCAATCTAAAACTATTTTTTTGCACAGTAAATGAAGCCAAACCCACCCATACCAAACACTTAAAAGCTAATACACTTGATTAATCAACTAAAAAAATAGTACCAACAGCATTATGCACAATGCAATGGCTCACTAGCAAGATAAGAAATCCGCTGTGGAAAAATATCAATAAGAAATTAAATTAAAACACAGTGTATGCCAAATTATCCCTTATCAATTATCAAGACTTCGTCTTCCAACATTAGCACAAGCACAACTTATGGACTGGCTGTCCCATGCCTTGTGGTGCCAGTTTATGACTTCTTGATGACATGCCAGCCTGCTGGCTGAAAGTATCTATTTAATGATATCCTGAAGGTTGAAGGCTCAAACGGAAATTTTAAAAGTATAGGGATCCAAATGAACCTTAAGTAAAAGCTTGGGATCAATAGCGATATTTATTCAATTGTTTTCACTTCTTCTCTGGGAGCAGGACCTAACTTTCTATACATATCAGTGTGTAAAAGACAGCTTCTCTAGCTGAAGAAGTGGAAAGCACAAATAAGAGTTAAAAGTTAGGTACCTTTGCACCATCGTCTTTGGATTCTATCAGTAATATAGTGCCATAACATGTGTCACAGAAACCCTTGCTCCCTCTAACGCCAAAGAATTTGCCTTGTTTGACGCATCCCTTTGCAGACAGAGTACGTACAAGTATAACACATGTACTGTACTGCCTTCTCGCAGCTGCTGCATATGTGCCAACCTGATATGTGTGGCATGAAGAGATAAGTGAATATGAAAACATGACATTGCAAGTATAATAAATACCTTTTTGCCTTCTATAAATCATTACAGCAAGATAATGTTGTTCTACCCAGATACTACAATATAATGCCAAAGGACACAATCTTTTCTCCTATGTCAATCCAAGTATAATAAATACATTTTGGCGCGGTCTTTAAACATATATCTCCAACAAAAAAAATCACATTGCAAGAGTTATACTGCTAATTCTGTCCTCTTCTACCAATTCAACATGTACATAGTAACATTGAATCAGCTCCCACTTGCATGCTGGAGTGAAATGAGATGGCAAGATTATGCTGGAGTCAAATGAGATGGCAAGATTACCATAACTGCCTAAATTCATTTAATATGGGAGTATATGCATTAATTACCATCTGTTTCTGCTTGAATGTTTGTAAACCTATTTATTTCAAACATTTCCTATTTCTTCAACAGCCCTTGGCTTGCATTATCTCAAAAAGTTATGGAATGTCAAAGTGCTATAATAACATCCACTTAAGCATTAATACTTGTACTACTACTCAATATCTATCTATTCAAGAAATGAGTCGACATTAAAAACTGAGAAGACGCAAGTCCAGAAGAGAATAGCTCACCACAATCCCACTTGCCCCGACACCGAAAGAAGGATTCATCACGCTTGATACACGCAGGATGGTACACCTTCGGGCAACCCCTAAAAATGCAAAGCGAAGCTTATCAGCACGCGCAGTCAAGCGGAAGCTGCATTACTGTTCCGTACGTAACACAAGAGCTAATCGCGCGCACGGGCGCGGGGGCACGGGCACACACAGACCTCCGGTCGCAAACCACGAGGTTGCCCCCGTCGAAGCAGATGAAGCACACCACCTCCTCGTCCTTCTTGTTCACCGGCTTCGCCGGCGCAGGCACCGGCGCCGCGCCGTCCCTGTTCTTCGGCGGCCTCCCTCTCTTCCGCTTCACGGGTGGTGCCGCGGCCGCGGGAGGCTGCTGCGGCTGCTGCTGCTGGGGATGGGCCGCAGGCCCCATGATCGATCCGAGGAAGTGCTGGTCATCAAAGCCCTCCCCGTGACGAGGCGGAGACGGGTCCTTTTTCGTCGTCGCCGCGGCGGCGGGAGGAGGAGGAGGAGGCTGCAGGTGCAGATGGGGCGCGGCCCTTCGCCCCGAAGCGGAAGCGGAAGCGGGAGCGGGCGGAGGCGGAGGCGGCCCTGGGGGCTCCGGCGCGGGAGGCGGCGGCGGGAGGCGGAGCTCTGGGGGCCACTCGGCCTCACCGGGGAGAGCACCTCCGCGCCCGGGCCCGTCCCCCGTCCATGGATCAGCCGAGCCCCAAGCAAGGCTTAGTAGTTAGCCCCCCCGGACAAAAACCCTAACCCTAGCTCGTCCTCCACCCTCGCTCGCTCGAGGCGTCGTCGTCGCCGCACGGCCCCGGAAATGAGGTGGTTGGTGTAGGACGACTGGGAGCGGTGGGCAGGGAGAAAGAGATGATGAGCGTGGGAGGAGGGCGAGGCGGAAGCTCGAAATGGGAAGGCAGGCAGCAGGGGCAGGCAAACGGGTTGGCGAGCTGGCGGGCTAGCGTAGCGTAACCAGGGGAAGGAAGCGCCTTTCCGTCCAGTAAAAAAATCGCGGCGGTCTGGGTGGTTTTTGGGCTCCGGCCGGGGCGAGAGCGGGGCGCACGGAACAGGGGAAAAGGCGTGGGGCGTGGCGGACTGGCGGGGCCGCCGCGGTCTTCTCTTTTCTGCGCGGGGCGCGGCGCTGGTCCCTCGGCGCGGCGATTGGATTGGACGGCCACGGGCCGGGACGGGAGGAGGACCCGCAGGTGACTAGCCAGAGACGTGTTGGTGTGGCCTCCTTGGTCGCTGCCCGCTGCTGCAGTTATTGGGCTCAACAAGGTGGTGGCCGTGCCGGTGCCGGTGCCGTGCCCGGGCATCGTGGGCGCCTTTTGACCTGCGCGAGCGGCGGAGTTGGGGTCGTTTTCGTTTGCCCTCCGTACCACCGCGGTTCCCGGCCACTTCTTGCGCCCGTTCTCCGGTTTCTGCGGAACGCGGGCGCCGTGGGCGTCGGCGTCGGACGTCGGTTCGTGCTCGTTGGCGGCGGGGACGGACGGCCGTCTCTCGCTTCGGTTCGGTTCGTACGTAGCTGCGCGGGGCTCCGTAGTGGGGAGTGTGGACGCGATTTCCGCGGACGGAGAGGAGGGATCAGGTGGTGGAGCCAGTGGCGGTGTATATAGCTGCTGCCCTTTGGTTGCGCGCGTTGTAGCAACGACATGCTTCGCCATCGTATCTGACCCAGCCTGCCTTCTACACATGCTGGTTTTGGCCGTTAGTAGGAGTAGGAGTATTATTGTTTGTGTAGTACACCGACAATTAATACACCAACATGTACCAGTCGTATTGTTTGTGTACATTTGGTCTCCTTTGACAAACCAATGGCTGTTACTGTGTTTATGGACAGTTGAGTGCAAAGTTGGCTAAGCTAAGCCTGCTTAAAATAAACGATGTGACGTGCACCAGGGTTCCTGATCAGAGGGGGTTACGCCGTTACGGCCCTTTTAGCTAGTGGATGGATTGCGAAAGCTCGCTCCTTTGGGTTTTAGCGTGCGGATGCGGACGGATGAACAAGAGAAGACCACGTAACCCTCACTAAAGCTAAAACAGGCCACTGATAAAATATATACACGTCGGAAAAGCACATGGTACTTGATCGGCGTCGGATGTTATACTAATCCAGCACCACGTAAGAAAATTGTGGTTTCGCCTTTGGAAGGAGATGGAAACGACGGAAATAGTACGTATACTGCTCGTAGTTGTAGCAAAAGTGTGGTACAGCGGGCACGACGACACAAAACCTGGTACGTAAACTAGTGTGCCGGTGGTACTCTCAGAACGTTTGACGCGCGGGCGCGCGCAACCAAACACGTCGTCACACGTCAGTCAGCTGTTGCGCATGGGCACTGACTTGTTCCCCAGGGGACAGCGAGCGATCGATCGAGCAGCACGAGCATTTGCAGCGCCACAAGGACGAGTGTGGACGACGCCGCAGCTGCTGCTGCCTGCGCGTGCTTGCTGGGGACTGAGGGGTGGGGGCTGGAACGGCTAGATTTTTATAAGAAAAAATACTACTATCTCATAAAAATCTAGCTATTTTAGTTGTTTCAGCGATCAGGTAAATAGACTGAGTTAGAATTACATATTATTGTTTTGGTTTGCAAGCCATAGTTTTTTTGCTCGATTTGCTCTCACGTCAAGTATATAAAGGTGACCTTAGCCATTGTCAAATGTTTGGTCTAAGAGAGGGAGAGTGTTTGGTTGAAGAGTAAATTGGACTATTATGACCGAATTTTGGTATGTTTGGTTGGTGGAGCCCGTTAACCACCAACATTTAACACAAGGACATTTCTCTAATGCGTGTGTTTTTCGCGTAGAAGTTTTGTCTCGTAATCAAAGGGCGTTTCTCTAATACGTGTTTTATGCATGGAAATTTTTCCTTGTAACCAAAGGGTGCTTCTCTAATGCACGTTTTCCCGGCGACATTTTGTGGGATTCTTGCTAGGTATCATGTATAGTCAACACCACCCCAAGAACACAAGTAATGGTAATTACCATGATGTGTCATATAATCTAGTCCATTGTTCCATTGTTTTGGAGTAAGACGTTGTTGTTCTTAATAGCTGCAGCAAAACATTATTGTTGTTTTTCTTACTCCAAAACAATGGAGAAGACATTGTTCTTGGGGTATGGCAAAGAAGGAATCTTGTCGTAGCTCCTGAGAAACAAACGTTTACAGGGAATGGGTGCGTATATTTGAACCATTGCTCTACAAAACCTCTACCATGGCTAAGACTGTCTAATTAACTCCATTACTATCTTCATTCCTAAAAGAAGTGATTTCTACAAACCGTGTCAGTTAAATTTTTTTTAACTTTGACCAACTTATAGAAAAGATTATTAACAATATTTATGACATAAATTGAATATATTATAAAAATATATTCTATAATAAATCTAATGATATTAATTTGATAATACAAATCTTAATGCTTGTTTTCAGAAATTCAGTTAAAGTTTAAAAAATTTGAATTAGAACAACTCTAGAAATTAATTTTTTTAGGGATGGAGGGAGTATTAATTATATGGAGTGACAACAACGTACTCATGCATATGCACAACACGTGGCTACGAACCAAAACAAGCGAATTGGCGTATGCCATAAAAACGGAGGCCACCGAACTGCCTAACTCGCATAAAAAAGTAGAGACGAGAATACCGCCAGACCAGAGTATTACACGACATAAATACGGGGCACCATTGAATCGAAGCAAATAGAGCAGGCAGCAGTATAGCGGCGCTGTACTGCGAGTCTCTGCGGCGAATCAAACAGGACTGCATCCTGCGTTTCCCGCGATCCGCGTGATTAATTGATGCGAGCCACATAGAATTCTCCAATCCGCGCCGCTTACTCCTAGGATCTGCAGCTGTAGAGATATCCAACAACTCGGAGCAATTGTTGCTCGCCGTAGCCACACCCTGCCTCAAACTGCATCACACGTTGTACCTTAAGCTGGCCACTCGTTCTCGTAGAATGGTTAGAGATCCATGATGGTTCTTTGGGTAGTTGGGTTATTGGCATTGTGATAACAGGACAATGTGCCTAGTGACCTGGTCTCTCAATTCATATTTTCACAGCCGCTGGGGATGAGCGAGGAGTCCTCTTGATAAATGCCAAACATGTGAGAATTCTCTTCTAGATTAAGTGCTAAGAGCCTATTTGGGTGAGCTATGGCTAGTTACTATTTGAGTTAAAAAAATTAACTCGACTAGCTAAAAACTTGCTAAAGGTTCGCTACAATATTGACCCATCCATTAGCACTCCTGTTTAGATGTGTTAGAGCTAATTTTAGTTATTTTTAGCTAGCTAGCAATTAGCTCTTGTATCTTGTATCTAAATAGATCCTAAATCAAAAGGTTAAATATAAAGTTCATATAAACTATTATCGTAACACTATCATACTACCTCACTCTCTCTTTGGTTCAGTTTATAAGACGTAGTCTGACAATGGCATGGTCTCCTAAATTATACTCTGACCATTCATTTATGTTTTATTATATTGTTTACAATTCAATCTTATGGTTATTGGATAATACATTTGATTATCTAATATATCAAGTTTGTATTGCAATAGTTAACAAGATATTAGCCAAATTATTAGTCAAAGTTTATAAAGTTTTATTAACAATTGTTACATACATGAAATGCCTTATAAATTGGGTTGGAGGGAGCATATATTTACTAATTAGAGGCTCCAACAAAGTATCCACATTAGGAAAAAAAAAGCAAATTGTCGAAATTCACACCATAATCATAAACACCCTACCTTTAATTTGGTAGACTAGTGAATCTACCATATTTTAGAAAAAAAGAACCTCCTCTACCATTATGAAGAATATTTAAAGTAACCCCTCATTTTGCATCTAAATTATCCACATCTACCATTATAAAAGATAATGCAAAATAACTCCCTAGATTTCAATATAAATTACCCATGTTTGTCATTAATTGAAAGATTAACTGAAATAACCCACTCAACTTGAATCTAAACTACTCATCAATGCCATTATGAATGATAATTTAATATTACCTTGTATTTTTTATCTAAATTAGCCGCATATGCCACTATGAAAGATAATTAGAAAACCCTAAATTTGTATATTAACCGCCCACCTCTATCAATTATGAAAGATAATTTTTAACCCTAAGAATTTGCTTCTAAATTACCACCTCTGCTATTATGAAAGACAATTAAAAAAATAACACCTTAGTTTTGTATCTAGATTAACCACATCTTCCTTTATGAAAGATAATTTAAGATAAGCCCCTTATGAATGAGAATTTAAAATAATCACTAAATTTATATCTAAAATACTCTTATGTGCCATTATAAATGATTATTTAAAATAAAACATAATTTTGTATCAAAATTAACCACCTCTGCTCTACCATAGTAAAAGAGAATTTAAATAATAGAGATAACACCTCGTGATATCTTTTTTTATCAAAATTAACAACCTCTGCCAATATAAAAGAGAATTTTAAATAGAAATAACACCTCATAATATCTTTTTTTATACATTGTCCACCTCTATTATTATAAAAGATAATGCAAATTAGCTCCTATGTTGATATAAAATAACATATTTTAATTTGTATCTAAATTATTCGCCTTGGCCATTGTAAAAAAAAACAAAAATATCACTTTCGACTCTACCTGTAAATTCTAATATGAATCTATTACGAATAATTCAATATCTATAAAGTGTGGTTGCAAACTTTTTTTTTTTTAAAAACTATATTAATACTCATAGCACATGAGTTATCATAATTTAAACCAAGGTTTTAACTAAATGTATATTAAGATACACGAAGGTGTTATGCAAAGGAAAGGAAAATTATGGATGAATGAAAAAACATATAGAGAAGTAAGTGATGAGTTTATCACAACTAGATATAGATTACGAAGTATCTACGTGTCTATTAAGTTAAAAATAATCAAAGAAACATCCATATTAAAATCAACATATAATGTCTCATAAGATTCTAGCATGTGTGTGAGTACTGATTAATTAATGGACTGGAAACGACCAATCAATGTCATTTTTTGGCTCCCCAAAGAAGTACGGGTTCCATGATATCATCAAAAGTACATAAAAGCGAAATGTCTCGCCGTCCATGCTACGTATCAATATGCACACGATGTCCAACTCCAGGATCTGTTCATTCCTGATTTCCTGTTCACATTGAATCTTATTAATACAATGATCCAGAGTGTGCGACAGGGAAATGTGAGCTACGGGCCTACCGCGTCAAGAACAGCATATGGCAAGGAACTATCCGCTATCAAACAAGCGTAGCGGCAGATGAAGGGTACCCCCATGGCCCCATCATGTCTCATATTAAAAGAGAGCGAGACACAGGCACCAGGTGCTCTTTATATGTTATCCATGTCGCCATGTCGCTTGGCACATAGCGGACCTTTGCAGTTGATGTGGCTGATTCCCTGATCTACCCAACTTGTCCGAACTACGAACTAGTAGATCCTACATGTCCTGTCATCTGCATTCCAAATTATTGGCCCTATGCAGATAACGAAGCTGCCAAGCTGCCTTATTGTTTTATTCCACCACCTAGAAAATTTGGAAATGCACATAGCCATAGTCCGAGGTAGTAATGTACGGAGTATTTCCCGACACAAGCTTACTCCAGGACATCCAAATCTCTTTCCAATCATTTCCAGTGGAACAAACACTAATCCGCGGTTACCAGGCCCTGCATCAATAGAAAAGAGCAGCACAGGATCAGAATTCAGAAGTTGCCAAGTTTGAATTAGATGGACTGCACCTCACCAGAATGTAGCCAGAGGCAGAGACCCTTACCCTACCGCTGGTTTATTGCATTGCAACAACCACAGGTCAATGTGCTTGGCAATCCTCTCTCTTACTGTATTGACTGCTGCGGGAGATGAGCAGTTTGAAGAGTCCCCTGATCAGTGCATAACGAGTGAGCATTCTCATCTAAACTCGGTGATAAATCAAGGGGTTAGGAATAAAATTCATATAAACTACTCTGCCAACACTAATACACTATATTACTACATTATATTAGACAGAAAGAAAGTAGATCATTGCTTTATCCTGGTGATCAAGATCAGTATTGTATTGTATTGCAATCATAGAAAAGCTTTATGGAACGGTTTTTTTCAATTACCTTCAATCCTGTAAGGCAATTGTGGACAGCCCCTCAAATCAGTTCCATGGCCGCAATTTCTGCATTTCATTAGGTACGATGGCACTGCATGTGTTGTGGAACATCTATCAGTACACAAAGCCACCTATCTAAAAAAAAGTACTTACACAGCGCGAAATAAGTCGTTCAGATTTGTATAGTTAATGGATACAGAACAATGAACACCATAAAGAGTTCTGGAGGACTCAGTGACTCACTGTCTTTTGATGATTTCTGCTTGGAGGCATGACGCCATGGGTCTTGGGAGCCATTTGTAAACACAATTTTAGAAGCTGTACATATTTGATGAAGCATCAGAGAAAAGACAAGTAGATTGGAAAGTTGAAAGAGCTGATCGTGGTCACTTTGATGTCACACAACAGAACAACCAAAGCTATAGCTAGAGAGACGAACCAGCAATTCCTGTGCCTCCATAATACAAGTTCGTCATGAACACATCAGGATAAATGCCTTCCCCAAAAACATTTCTGCATAGGTCCAAATGGTACCTGGAAGTTCAAAACGTATAAGGTCTATATAGTATGGTTGATTGAGATGACTAAAAAAGTACATAGTAGTAGGTGTGCTCGTGCTAATCCTATCCAGTATACTATAAACCAGACATGTAAAACTGTAAAGTTATTGTAACACAGTTTGGAATATCAGAACATGTAAAACTTGATAGATATGTCAAAAGTCAAAACACTTAAAAGAAGGATAGAAAATATTACTTCGTATTGATCCTTGTAGAACGAACGCTATCATTTTTGGGCGCCACTTGAAAGTAGGCAACCTCACTGCAAACTTGGAACCACCAGAGCCTAGAACCTAAAAGGAATTGTAACGTGAATAAGTATCTGCAGATTGTCATGGTGTTCACTCTGCCCTTAGATGCAAGCACAGTTTCTATTTTTTGTTAAAGAAAACAAGTAGAACATCATTTACTAGAATCATCTGGAGTTGTTTCCTTCAGATATTCTCGATCATACGAAGATGGTGGTGTCTCCATTTTTTTAATGTAATAATCTTTCACAAAATGAGCATATGCTTCCTGCAAAATCAGTAAATGGAAGATAAAAAAAGGAGCTCTAAAGGCGAGAAATAATAGGAAAAAAATATATAATGTGCTTGGTCATCCATCGATAGGTTTCCTGCAGTATAACTGTTTCCATCTTCATAAATTAAAGTACTTTGCCTATTCCTCTTATTTGCTAGTGGCACAATTGAGGGCTTTACTAGCAAGACAATTTATATAAAAATATTAATACAAGGACAGTTATTTGTTTGGTAGCTCCTTCTGTCTTCCAGCAAGATATTACAGATCTGAAGTACAATTATAGAAGAAGGGTTACGTACCACCAAGTTTTTCTTGTTCTTCTTTGCCTTTATTAGTGGAGGGCACAAGGCATCTGGATTCCCATATTGGAACTGCAAAATAGCATTGGCTCTCAAACACCCACAAATAAAAGATACTTTTCACTAGAAGCAACACAGAAAAAAAAAAATTATGCATACCGTTATAGCTGCAGCATCTGCCAGGAAGAAGAGGAAGTCACCATCATTTTTCAACTGGACGCAGAGTAAAATATATCATCAGATAGTTGAAGTATGTGAAATTGGCATCATCAACTTGTTATACCAAATAATATTTACCGTCTGTGCTCCAAATAGAGCCTTCACCGAGTGACTGTCCAACCGGAGCTGTTGGTCAACTAGTTTAGTTATTTCCTGAAGGACAGCTTTGCACTCAGGGCCAGCTGACTCTCCAACCTACATATGAGGGCGATCATATGGAGACCTGAATTGAGTAGAATAGAATAGAAGTACATAAAGCACTAAAGCAGACAGAATTAATATGTGCCATCTCCATCTACCTATGCCAGTACTACCAACCTGCTTGTCAAAGTCGGTGTAGTTGTACACTGCAAGAACCACCCCTGAGCTCGCGAGGCTCCCACATGTCAAATGGGGGAACTTGAGCCTGAACCATGCGCTGAGAGCGCCGGAGTAGGAGACCCCGATGACGAACCAGGGATTGTCGAACCCTGTTCGGTTGTACCGGGCATTTAAAGATTCCTAAAAAGAGAGAAAAAAAAGGAAAAACAGAAAGGCTCACGATTATTACAGTACTTGATTGAAGCACTAGATGCTGAATCAGAATCAGGCAACACAATGTGAATGCAACCTGATAGTACTGCCGGAAGACGGCCAAGTCGAACAGGGCCTGCTTCGACGACAGGAACCTCAGGTTCTCGGTGGTCAGATGCTTGAAGGGAGAGCTCTTGCCATAGTACCGGTGCTCCGGCGACACCACCGCCGCGCCGAACTTCTTGGCGAGCACCTGAGCACATGGGCCAGGCGATTCATCAGCACGAGACGGTCCAGGTGTATGTGACACTGAGAATGAACTGCAACTCACGGCCAGGTAGTCATTGGGGATGCCGTCGCAGGCGGACTCGCCGCAGATGCGCAGGAAGATGGGCCCGCCGGGGGCGCGGTGGTAGTCGAGGAACTCGAAGTAGCGCTGCTTGAATTGCCGGTGGTCCTGCAAAGCCGTGGCCGGCGTGAGCGAAGGCGCTCGGCTCAAACAAGAATCCTCCCCCAATAGCAGTAGTAGCCCAGTACGGGTGCGCCGTGCGCGACAGGGAGCCGGAGAGGCAGAGAGGGAGTTGACTCACAGTGGGGGAGAAATGGTCGAGGCGCTGGTTCATCCAACGCGCGTGCTTCGTAAGGTGCCTGCTCCCGGCGGGTGCGGCGGCGGCGATCGGCTCGGCGGCGCGCGCGAAGAGGAAGGCGAGGAGGAAGAGGGAGACGAGGCGAGCGCGAGACCCCATCATCGGTCAGCTCCTCCGCCTCTCCGGCTGAAATTTCTCTCCCGTTCCGTTCCGTCCCAGTCCAGCAGCATACTACTACTCCAGTGGTTGTTATAGTCCTTGGGCTGGGCTGGGCTTTTGTGCTGCGTGACAACGGCCTGATGGGGCCTGCCGATGGAGCAGATTGCACGTTGCCTTGAACTGTGCGAGTCGCCAAAAGAAGGAAAAAATAGAAAATGTTTGTCTCGTGGACATTTTTTTTTCACGAAAAGCGTCAGCTTTCGTCGTGACGTCGTCAATGATTAGGTACTGCACCTACTCACGGCAGGAACCTTGTTCATTCTGTGACGCGTCGGAACACGGACACGTTCTCCTCCTCTTTGGAAATTTTATGTCACCAATGACGCGGCTAGGAATCATATCCGCTAAAGCCGTGCCCAACGCGACACGATGGCTGGATGCTCTAGCTTCCATATCAGATTAAGGCTATCCACAGTGGGGACGCTATCCGCGTGCGGTATCCGCGGATAGCGAATCGTCGAGCTGCAGTGGCGTCCGTCAAAAGGCTAGCTCGTCCTCTATTCCTCCCACTGTCCGCCAAATCAAGCGGGATGCAAGGCATCCGCTATGCCCCGAGCCGGCCCTACCACGCCCGTCCACGGCGGAGACGGAGGTGGCCACGGCGGCGCCCAGACAGGGCCATACCTACGATTTAGAAGACCCTGAACGAAGCGTGTGATGTGACCCTAAAATTTATAAAAAATACTCCCTCCGTTCCAAAAAAAATATGCAACTATGGGTTGCGTGCCACGTAAAAAATAGTCTACGTTTGGCTAAGTTTTTAATGAATAATATTAGTATTTATAGCTTCAAATTAATTTATTATAAAAGTACATTTTGTAATTAATCTAATGGTGTTTATTTGACATTATAAAAATTTATAATTTTTATCTATAATTAGTCAAATTTAATACACTAAAACATGCTACTGTGCTAAAATTGCATGTTTTCTAGAACGGAGGGAGTAACATAACAAAAACATAATTTTACTTTATTATAAAACTTAGAATATATCAAATCTTGATGCTAAAACAATACAAAAGTATTTAAGCAATAAATTGATCTTATGTTCTACTGAAAAGCATCATTCTTCTAGTATTCTTCGAAATGTAGGATTGCGGCCAAAAGAAAATGAAACGTCGCCAACTTGCAGGCCATTTGTACGTATGTACTGTGGGGAAGCAAAGGAGTCAGATGGCCTGCCATGGGCTGATGGGCCAAGCTCAAGGAATCGGACAGCCTGGCTGTTGATTAATCATTTAAGGAAACGGAAAGTCTATTATGCGACTAGTCGCGCTGCGATTACAACGCGCGACACTTGCCGCGACGGACCGGCCCAACAAATCCCCGCTCCTCCTATCCGACGCCGTTTCTTCTCCTCCCCTTTCTTTCAGGCAGCTCATCTGGGATCGAACAAATACGGCGTCGGACCAGGCGGCGACGAATCCGGCGACCTCGGAGGAACTGCTCCCTTCTCTCCGTCGCGTGTCCAGATTCAGATCGATTCTTCTTCTGCATTTACCCTGACGCGGCTTCTTCAAGATTTGCGGCGGGCAACGACGGATGAGGAGCAGCAGTTGCTGTTTCTTTGGGAGTTGCGGCAGGCTATGACAGAAAAGGAGCTGTAGTTGCGGCAGGATGCAACGGAGGAGCTGCTGTCGGTCAGGAGGTATGCTTGGCTTGCCCATCCATCTATTGTCTTGACACAACAGCATACCATCAGTCTTTTAGCATTATTTGATTTTGTTTTTGGAATGTCCCCTTTTAGCTACAAGCAGTGCGTAGCAATCCTCACTTAGATTGTCAACTACTTCAATCTTCATTTGGGGTTTCCACTTTTCACTTGAATTATCAACTATGTTCATCTTTTTATATAGCGTTTCTTTTTTCCCTAGCAATTTACATTATTTGTCTGTGGCAAGTTTCATAAAATAGAAATTTCATTCCGTTATCTTGTTTGCAGTCGGTTTCTAATTGCAGTTCTTAATTTCAGTTTTTCAATAATTTTTAGTTTTTATTTCAGTTATGCTATTCCGGATGAAATCTATGCAATTTCCAATTTCAATTAGTAATTTCAGCTATTAATTCATTTTTCTTTTTTCTTTTTAATTTCATTTTTTTTTTCAATTAGTTATTTCATTTTCTAAGAATTTTCATTGTGTCTACTTTAGTTTTCAATTTTTATTTATCAATTTCAGTCTAATTATTATCTCTGGTTGTCAATTTTAATTTCAGTCATATGTTTATTTTTTTATGCTTACTTTAGACTTCAAGATCTAAATTTGTCAATTTCAGTTCAACCTTTTTTCAGTTGTCAATTTCAGTTTCAGTTTTACTTTTTTTTTATTTTGTCTACTTTAGTTTTTAGTTTAGTTTCTTTTATCAATTTCAGTTTAATTTTCTAGTTGTCAATTTTAGTTTTATTTTTTGGTAGCTATGTTGTCATTCTGAGTTTTAGTTTCGTTTTGCTATTTAATAATTTGCTTAGTTTGTAACTTATGCCATGCTTGTTTTTAAATTTTAATTTAATTGTCATGTGTTTGGACGTTAT